>JACBAH010006661.1:0-12984 GCA_014282315.1 Neospermospora avenae | reverse complement strand
ATATAGAGGATTCGCCGCTTCGAGCTATTATATACGCTTTAAGCTAACGATAAGAGAAAAGTAATTAGAATATAATAATCACTTAGTTATTAAGGTAAAGAGATATAATAGAGTATAATAGAAGGTTCGCTAGAGTATATCTAGTAAATAATCTAATTATTATAGAAGCTAATTACTAAGGAGAGAAGGTTCTACTTCCTCTCCTTTTCCTAGAAATAGATATATAGTGGACACCGTAGCCCTAAGCGTGCTCACGTGCACTGGCTTATTACAGATAATAGTAAAATCAATAAGATCCTCTTATTAATAGTAAGTAATAGTAAAGAACTTGATATATAAAGATATTCCGTGCTTTTAAAGTCGAAATCTAAGAATCCCGATCCCGAACGGACTTTTTAATTAATTCTTAACACCTAGATAAATCTTTAACTACTTACTTCCTATTATTAGTATTCGAGGTTTCAAGTGCTTCGAATCAGTAGTCTTTTTAAAAATTTAAGTGTTTAAGAAGCTAGGTTATATAAGGCTTATCGCCTAACTAGAGTCTCCTATTCGTATTCGACAAAAATATACCGTAATCGGAGGTAAAATAGCCTCCTATTAGCCAATCGGAAAAATCGTTGAATCGGAGGTAACAGATCTTGGTAGTTCTGATGAGACCAACACTGCCATCGAGCTTATTAGGGGCTTCCCAAGAGGACTCCTGCAGGAGCAAAAGGTCTGGAAATAATTCTTCAAATTGCAGTGATTCACCTTCACCTTTGAAAAAGTTACCATTCTAGTGCTTGAATATCTCGATTGTGCTTGACATGTTGCCGGTTTGTCGCCCATGCTATTATTCGTATGTACAAATGAGGCACAGTAGGCCACGGCCAATAGATCGTTAGGAGAAATGAAGAAAATGCGGTCAGTCTCTAGCAGGGTGATACAACATGACGGCACCTGCTAAATTGGTAAAGTGGAAACTGCGCGATTAATCAGCATCAGCTTTTACTTACATCTGCACACCAGCAGGTAGCAAAGCACCCTCACTGTCACAAACAAAGAACATAAGGACAACTCTAGTAGGTTTCCTTCGCAGCTCCATCATAACGAAGACGACTCAAAAATATGTCTACCGAAAAAAACTACGCTGCAGTCGTTTGCCGCTCCATATGCCAGAACCACGACAACCACAAGACCAATCCCAGTTCCAGGAGACAATGAAATTGTGGTTCGAAATCATGCTATTGCAGCGAATCCAGCTGACGTAAGTCCCATTCTGACTCGATTCATTTAATGGAAGTTGTAATGTCGAGGCCAACGGAATTCGTTGCCAGCAAATTGAGCAGACTCGATACCTGAAATCTTCACTAGTTAAGTCATGAGCTTTTCAAATGACTTTAGAGTATGACTGATTTCCTAAGATATATCTGATGGCTTTATAGTGGAAAATGCAAGACATGGACTTTTTGATCAAGTCGTATCCAGTCGTTCTTGGTAGCGATGTTTCCGGCATTGTTGCTGCAACAGGCTCCTTAGTGACGAAATTCAAGGTCGGAGACAGAGGTAAGCTACCTTGAAACAATAACACCCCCTGACCCAGAGCACTATGTTTTCTTGTATTACTCAATCACACAATACTTTAGTTCTATGCTGATCAAAGCCTCAACGGAATAGTGACCGGGTTTGCCGGCGTTATTTACATACAAGACAACGACCACGGAGCCTTCCAAACCTTTACAACTCTTAAGAGTATTGCCACCACTAAGATCCCCGAGTCCATGTCCTTCGAAGAAGGGTCAGTCTTTCCTATGGCCCTAGCAACATCAGGTATGGCACTTTTCGTAGATCTTGGCATAGCGCTCCCAACTTCGCCGATTTCAGTTCCCAGTTCCGGACTTCTGATTTGGGGTGCTGCCTCATCGGTAGGCATCACTGCATTCCAAATTGCGAAGAGTTTGGGTTTCAAGGTTTTCGCTACTGCGAGGCCAACTCATCATGAATATCTGAAGTCTCTTGGAGCTTACGAAGTGTTTGACTACCGTGATGCCGCGGTAGTCAAAAAGATCGTCGCTTCAGCAGCCGCAGCCGGAACACCTATCAGTCTCGGATTTGATACTATCACAGAGGGAGACACAGCGCAGAAGAGCGCAGAGATTATCTTGTCTTCAGGTGGTAGGGGAAATGCGAAGCTAGTGTTGGCAAACGAATGGCCGAAAGACGTCGCTAAACCAGAAGGCCTCCATATATCCCAGACCATGGCTTTCAGACATGGGTCCGATAAAGCTGACATTGGAGAATGGCTTTTCAATGACTTTCTTCGAGAAGCTCTAGGAGACGGAACAATTGTTTCTGCTCCGAAGTTTGAGGTTATCCTAGGCGGACTTGATGCAGTCCAGACCCTCTTTGACAGGCTGAAAGCCGGTGTCAGTGGCAAGAAGCTGATTATTAAGGTGGATTGAATATCGCATTATGCTTACAGCACTAGCAAAATTGACGTTTTACTCGCCTTGCCAATCTCTGAATCGTCTCAAATCGCTGAAATGCTAGGAACGGGCCAAGCTTTGAAACCGTGATATTTCATGACTCGCAGCATTGTTATAGTTCATCTAATCCTGCGCAAAGTTAATCAAGGCTGTCAAAAGCCATGTCCGTCCAAACTGAAGCTTGCAATAGTATCTTGCTCCTATACGCGAGTAAAGTGAGTCCCTGTAATTATTCCGTGACCCTGATCTGATCTCTGATCTGATAGAAAGTATGAAAGATGACTACGCATTACAAACGCGGGGGACTCAGATGCAACAGCAGCAGATCCATTACTTAACATACGCAGATAAGTATTAGCTGTATACCTAAGACACAGCTAAATTTCTGACATAAGCTTAACCATTGAGTATTTTCATGACTTTTCGTACTATTTGCCTAATCACGATTATCGTAAGATACCGATTAGAGTATATTGTGTGTTGAGCCGTATGTAGCTTCAGGCTCACTGGTGACGAATCTGGGATTCTGGCTTTCCTCGAATTGTTCCGGTTTGAGAGCGCATGAATGGGCTGGTCTTAGCGCCACGAGTACAAGAGCTGAAACACATACCAGTAAAAAGGAAGTGGGCTACATCAATCAAAGTAATTATGCCAGGTGTCACAACGGGAGCTAACAGTGCTTCCGTATGCTTTGGTAATTTAGAAAGCTTCTTGAAAGTATCTATGCACTTGAAAAGCGTTATCGCAGGGTAGATGTAGGTTGGTAAAACACGATATATAAGAAAAACAGCTAAGCGAGAACTTTCGTCGTCCAGTGTTGAATTCTTGGCAACCGGCCCGCCATGTTTCTCGTTGATCAGTGTTAATCAACAGTAAACTCAGATGTGGAGACGAAGACGACACCTCTCGAAAATTCCGCAACTACGTTACTTTCACGTGAGACAATAATCTTTACATATACAATCATCTATTCCTGCTTTGGTATGTTCTCTTCACCACCAGCTTCATCTTCAATCGCTACAGTCTCATCCACTTTCTTTCCTTCGATTCCAGTTCCAGAGACTTTCTGTTCAACTCGGTGCCATTCAACTAGACTATTTTCCACTCGAACACCAGGCAATCTTCAACATGAAGTTCTCTATCATTCAGCTTTCCCTTCTCGTTTTTGCTCTTGGAGCTTGTGCAGCTCCTCAGGGAAATTCCGACAAAGGTTCCGACAAAGGGTCCAACAAAGGTTCCGACAAAGGATCCGACAAAGGTTCCAACAAAGGTTCCGACAAAGGATCTGGCAAAAACCCCGGGAAACATCCCCATAAAACTACCACTCAAAAAGCCCCTAAAATGACTAAAGCTCCTGGCAAGGGATATGGTGGTGCTCAGGGAAATGGGACTTCCACAGGCGGAGGCTCCAGCGGAGGTAGCGGAGGCAGCGGAGGCAGCGGAGGGAAACTCCCAGCTTCCTCCGGAACATCCGTTCTAGCAGCCGTCCAGACAATCGCAGCTGGTGCAAGTTTCGATGGCAAAATGTTCATGTACGACCGTGGTACTCCTTGCACAGGTCAGGAAGAGCTCGGCGACCCCGCTGCCGTTTTTATGATCGAAAAAGGTGGTTCGATTTCCAATGTCATCATTGGTCCCAACCAAAGCGAGGGTATACATTGTCAAGGTGCTTGCACATTGACCAATGTTTGGTGGTCGGCAGTCTGTGAAGATGCCTTCACCATCAAACTCCAGGCAGCTGGCGAGACTACAAAAATTGTTGGAGGGTACGTTCCATTACCTCCAGAACATCTGTTATCAGGAAGATCGATCCACCGTTTTCTATCCAGATACACGTGCTCATGAACTCGTGTTATGATTCTAGGGCATTGGTTGGAGCAAATGCTAACAATATACTAGTGGAGCATTCGGTGCAAAGGACAAGGTTCTCCAACATAATGGAGGAGGAACTCTCGATGTCTCCGGCTTTACTGCAGATAACTTCGGAAAGCTATATCGATCATGCGGAAATTGTGCTACAAGTGTTGAGCGCCACGTCAAGATGACCGACATCACGGCTTCCAATGGAGATATCCTTGCTGGCGTGAATGGAAACTTTGGTGATTCTGGTAATTCCTCTCGGTCATTATTATTTGGAAACCCTCATATTAATTTGTGCCTCTAGCTACTATCACAAACTCCAAGCTTCATAGCGTCAAGGAAATTTGCACGAATTTCAAGGGTGTTGCTAAGGGAACAGAGCCTACTAAGGTTTCATCGGGTGCTGACGGGAAGGTGTGTATCTATGGCTCCGATGTTGTCAGCTCTTGATGATGTTAGTCCCGTGCGATACAGGTCCATGATCAAACAGTATTGCTAAGAAGCCACAACTTGGGATGGATGAGTTAGATTCATTGTATATAATTCATCTTTCAGGATTTTTATTGCCTACCGGATGTTCTGACTTCCACAAAATACTCGAGCCAGCGTTATTTCTTCGGATCTTCCAGCCTTCAGCCTTTTGGTTTCTGAGGATACAGGTACCTTGACAGAGACTTGGAGAGCTCTTTGTTGTGATTCCGATTTGCGCCTCGCTTAATCTTAGGTTTAAAATAGCCAAGCATCGAGTTTTGGAAGCCGACCGGCAAGACATTATTCTAGCTCCCGAGAAGTGGATCTAGGTGAGGTTCCGATTCGTTCAACACCTCTTGTTCTTGTTTGTATAGTAGCAGGGGTAGAAGTGTGCAGGGACAGGTGAAGAGCAACGCGACTTAGTCTGTAAGACCAGATCTGTTCTGATTGATTATACTATTGCGATACTGCTTGTTCTTAGAGTATTCGATGCCTCTGACTGATCGAGAGCTTGGCCTTGTGTGCCTAGAGAATTGCTGCTATCGTTACTCAATCAGCTTGAAAGTTGAAGATATGTTGGAATGACCCCGCACTTCAGATCTTCCAAGGACCTGGGGTGCAGGGATCGCCAGCACCCGAGCGTGCGTCGTTATCAGAAACTCCTGTCATTTAAATAACATCATCTCATGTTTCGGACCACTGGAAACTTGGGCCGTTTCAGACCGTCAACTTACCAGACGTATACCGGTATTCAATCGTCACGTGATGTTACTCATGTTCGCGAGGCTGGCGTACAGCCTTCCCGAATGCCTCTATTTCGAACCTCCAACATGAAACTCACTTCATAGACTTGACATCACAACCACAATGCCGCTTTTCGCCCTTCCCCTCGCGCCTTCTTCTACGACTCAAAATGCGCAACCTACTTCCTTGCGAGCGAAGTTCTCGAATCTCCCAGTCAGGAAACGCAAACGTCAGCGAACGAGTGAGACATCGAGCGATGATGAGACTTCCTCCTTAAATGGCGATGTGGCACCGCCAGCAGCTACTAACCCACTGAGTTTGACGCCTCTTGAAATTGCGCAGTATCAATTGGCAGGTTTAGAGCTGGACGAGGAGATACCGGAGGTGAAGGGCTTCCCGCACAGGGCTCTGCCGCAGGAGTTCGGATCGAAAGGAAAAAATGGAAAAGAGCGTAGTAGACGAAATGTAGAGGACTCGGATATCGAGAAGGAAGAGACTGAACATGAGGAGAAACTTGGAGATAAGGACGAAGTGACGTTGAGGCGCGGGCCGTGGCTAAGAAATCAGCATCTCAGTGTCCTCACGACGATTCTTCACAGGTGTTTAGGTGAGGGCGACATACAACGGGCGAGTCAAGCTTGGGCGATGCTGCTAAGGATGCAAATCTCTGGAAGGGGAATTGATATCAGGTCGAATGGTTATTGGGAAATTGGGGCAGGATTATTAGTGAGAAGTCTGGATAACAAGAAAAATTATGCGTACGACGATGATGAAAACGACGTCGAAGAGGAGCCTGTCCCTGAGGAGGATACAGAAAAAGAGAAAAGATGGGGAACAAAAGAAGGATTGAGTCTGGCAAAGAATTATTACGAGCGCTTGATATTGGAATTCCCATACAACAGGCAATACCAGAGGAGTGTAAGCGCTTTGGATTTCTGGCCGGCAATGGTAGGCTGTGAGATATATGGAGTTCAGATTGAGCAGAAACAAGGACTCAGAAGAGTCGTTCGACAAGAAAAAAAAGACGACGAAGACGATGGGAGCGGCGAAGAAAGTTTTGATAGCGATGATTTCGACGAAGAGGACCCTGAAGGAGACATGTTCGAAATGAACCAGAGGAGAAAGAAAAAGGTGCGTCAGAAGAGGAGCGAAAAGCGTTGGGTGGAAAGAGATGAAGTTCGTCAGACAGCTCTGGTAGCATCTGAAGCTATCGCAGCGAAACTGGATGAGACCATGGCCATTCCCCCTTATTCAGATAGCCACAATCTGCTTCGGCTCCGAGGTATGTTGGCACTGTATATTGTCGATCTCAGTGTACCTGCTATACCTCTTGAACAAAACGATCAAGATGAAAATATTGCAGCATCGAGGAGTCAACGGCAAGGAGGGTTAGATAAGAACACCGAGCTGCGATTCCTGTATCGACAGCGTGTCGCTGAACATGAGCGGGGACAATTGGTTCGAGCACAGCAAAGAGAACGCGCTGCGAAATTGTTCGGCAGGATTGTCAGAGACGGAGGTGGAGATGATGACATGAGACATATCTTTTCTGAATTGAATGAGCTTGAGGAAGAAAATCTAGATGAAGAAGGTGAAGAGGGCGTGTGAATCAAGCCTCAATAATAAGAATTACTATCATACCGATGCTATGATCAAATCGGACCTGAATTCGGACCCAGGCGAGCCAGGTAAGTGAAGATAATCGACTCACTCTAACCCCACTTTTGTCAACCTTTCTTCCAAGTTATCTACAAGGCGTGATTGATCAACACTATTTCTACGTACGTATTTATTTCATACCGCTTATTGATTCACCTACGATACGCACTCTATACGCCATATAAGAGAGCAGGTGAAGCAGATCCAGAAATAAGTTCCTTCCTTAGGTTGCATATGCCGGAAATTCGAGGGCGCTCTTCGGACTTTTTTGCCCACAATGGATGCTCCAATTTTGTATGACCCAAGCAAACACGCTCATTTGATCCCATCTCTCGCTTCTGTACACGCAGACTGCATCATCTCGCCACCAAACACAGTAGCAACATTCATCCCTCCCCTCTCCACAGCACGTATGGAAGCTTGGTGGGCAGTTCGAGCCGCCGAAGTCACAGCTGGCACTCGCCATATCATCATGCAAATGGCGAAAGATCCAGAGACCGCGAAAGATGAAGTGGCGGGTTATGTCATGCTATCTATGCCGCAGAGCGAGACGGTTCCATTCAATGGAGGGGTGGAAAAATTGCTAGTTAGTCCTGGGTGGAGAGAAAAAGGTGTTGCAAGACGGGTTATGGAGAAGTTGGAGGAAGTTGCTTTGAAAGAGGGTAGAAGCCTATTGGTAAGTTGATTTGTATTACCTATCATTCCAAGAACTGTTGCAGCTTATATTGGAGCTCGAGCTGATACGTACGTGTAGTTGCTCGATACGACGAAGGGGAGTCCAGCAGAGTTCATATATCCGAAACTGGGGTATACGAAAGTGAGTTATTACTTTATTTCAATTCGGATTGTCGTAGCAGAGAGAAGAGAACCCAGTCTTGTAACTCAAGCTGACATCTCCACCACAAACCAGATCGGAGAGATTCCGAGAATGCAAATATCTCCTGTTGATGGATCCTTGCTTGACGAGGTGCTATTTTACAAAGACTTGAGATTAACATAGAGATGCTTTCAACATTGCACATGAAAGCGTGCACGTAGACGTCTCGAAGCTTGACATCTAAAAAATTCTCAAGATATACCAGCTTATTCAGCGCACAGTCTTGTTAAGAATGTGCTCGAGCCTCATATTTGAGAGGCAGCTGCGAGCTCCGTCACAACTGCCGTAAGCAAGGGCGACTTTTTAACTCGCCCAAGTGCCTCCACGTTTCTTTTCACAGAATTTATTTCAGGATTTGCTGAACTTTGACTACCTTTTTTCAAAATTTAGCAGAGAGGATCGCACAGTGGCTTAGTGATACAACTTCTCGAATTTTGGCGGTGCCATTCGCTTCATCCTCGGAGTGAGTCTTTCATTCTCAGCCTGTAAAAGTTACAGTATCTACCTGCCACAGCGAGGGAGCCTCAAAAGGAGGAGCAACCTTCTTTATTAAGAACAAACAGAAGCAGCTGCCTTCTTCGTCATGGGAAAGTCTAGATCGATAGATCTTTCCATAACCCTCCTGGAGTATCACAAACATGGAAAGAGCCGCCATCGAAATGCTTTCTTGTCATCGATTGACCTTTCTCCTCTACGCCCCTCTACAAACAAGATCTGGACACCTCACCACAAAATTCACAGCACAAAATTTCACTCATCCATCGAAAGAAGAACATCTCACGATGGGTCCATCTCGTTCTACCACAGGTCATCTTGCTGTCCACGATGCGTCCGACCATCCAAAATCTCGCCGAAACACCCTTTCTCATATCTATCGGGTAACAACTGGTATTCAGCCAGCCGGTGAAAGTGGCAGAAAGGGCTTCAATATGGAGCGCTTCTTGAGAATCTGTTGGCGATCGACTAATAGGGCCTCTCGAGCTTGTAACATCTTCTGGCCCGTCGTTCCAGCCGCCATTTGGGTCAAATACGCCCACACTCATCACCACTTGGTCATATTCATCCTGAACTACATCGCCATGATTCCTTGTGCCAACTTGATCGGATTTGCAGGTCAAGAACTGGGACGAAAGTTGCACAAAGTCCTTGGTGTTCTTTTGGAGACCACCCTCGGTTCTGTAGTTGAGATCGTCATGTTCGTTGTCCTGCTTCAAAACAATCAATTTGCTGTCATTCAGGCCGCAATCCTTGGATCCGTTCTGGCCACTCAACTACTTTGCCTCGGAATGTGCTTTGTGGTGGGAGGGATTCGTCACAACGAGTTGAACTTCAGCGAAGTTGTTGGCGAAGTAGGAAGTGATTTGCTGTTGACTGCGTGCGTATAGAGTGCTACATTGACAGTCCAGCTTTGCTAACATTTGATAGCGGATTTGGACTTATTGTACCTGCTGCTTTCTACACTGCAGTCTCGGCAAATGGTCGTACCACCCATGAAGTGGTCGCTGACAAAGTTCTTCACATCTCTCGCATCACATCAGTCCTCCTCATCATCGCCTATGCTGTCTACACCTACTATCAAATGCGTACCAATGAGAGCATTTTTGATGGAATATTTGAGGAAGACGAGCATCATTCCTCGCACGAAAGCGGTCCCAAAGACAAACTCACTTTCACAGAATGTGTTATTGCACTTGTCGTCGCCATCACATTAGTCACAATCATCGCCATCAGCTTGGTCGAAGAGATAGAATTCATCGTTGTTGCTCGACACGTATCAGATAGCTTCGTCGGTTTGATTCTGGTTCCTCTCGTGGAAAAGTTTGCCGAACATCTCACGGCTATTGATGAAGCATGGGACAATCAGATGAACATGGCGCTGGCACACGTTCTTGGTGCCACCATCCAGACATCACTATTCAATGGTCCTCTCGTGGTTCTCGTCGGCTGGGGACTGCAAAAGAGGATGGACTTGAACTTTGACCTTTTCAACATCATCGTCTTGATCTTGGCAATTTTGGTAGTCGGTAACTTTTTGCGGGACCAGGTCTATATTCCCCGTTCCTCTTCGAGTACAGACAGGGTAGTGCTGATTTACAGGACACAGAAAAGCAATTATCTCGAAGGCTCCCTATGTGTTATAGTGTATGTCAACATTGCTGTTGCAGCCTTCTATTATCCAAATCCAGTCAGCGGAGGTGGCCACAGTGCTTTCGCTGTAGCTGAACATACACAAAAATATCTCGGCATGGGAAGCTCTTCTTGAAAAGTGTCTAGACTCGATTTCATTTTTGTGTCTACTACTGACAGGTATGGGCCTTGAATTACGATGGAATAGCGACAGGCATTGTTTGGAGTTCGGGAGCCTTTTTGGTGCCGGAAGGTCAGTATTTTGTCCCTGATATGAGTGAAGGAACATAGATAATCGAAGCCAAACATACATAGAAGCATGTACCACTGTATTCGCAACACCTCTTCATAGCTGTAGATATAAATGGAATGCTCTTTTCACTGTCAGCGCGACGATCCTTCTCACTCTTCGATCAATGCTCGGAGGGACTACTTCACAGTAGCTTTTCGCAATGCGATGAGAAAGAGGGTAGCAAGTTTACTATGCCTTGGAAGACTCGTTTCAGAGTAATTTCTACTTTGCATTGATCCTGAAGCCTCATCCTACAGCCTCGAACGATCGAGACATCCCTCAAATCTTGGATTCTTGTCGGTTTCAAGATGGAGATGAAATTTCAACATTAGAACGATTTAGGCCCAGTTCCTCTTATTCACGTGTTTAAGTCTCTCCAGAAGACGAGTTATGACTTCATTATCTGTAAAAAGAAATCGAACTGGCGGTCTAAGGTGTACCTTACAAACCTTCTCATAGCAAGTCCTCCCATCCATCATACACGTGTAGCGTAACTCCCATCGTTGCATGAAACTATCACCAATTCCGAGTCTTGTCAAAACCTCGGCGATCATACTAGTCGACCCCTAAAGACTATTCTAGGATATCCCCGAGATTTGTTTCGATGCAGTCTTCGATATGATAGAGATTGGACTCGATGAAATAGATAATTGCACTCGCAATAATATCCACTAATACACATCTGCACATGGCTTTCCCATCAATTTTATAGAACGACTGAAACGTTGATCGTCTGCTCGGTAGTAGTTTAAAAGCCTTTGAGAAGTACTTTACGATTCCGCGCAAGCTCAATCTTTGAGCAGTCAGAATCTCCTGAATGTCAGACCCAGTCCAAGGTCAGGTAACTGAAGAAGTTGGAGACTGGTAATAGAGTGACGAGGTCCGCAGGGATGTTCGCCGAAGTAAAAGACGAGATTGACATTTAGTCTAAGGATCAACTCCTCAAGAAACTGTATGAAATGTATATTCATCCTCAGAAGTGCACGAAGGCACAGTTGACTGGTCTTCTTCGCGCAACGAGCTTTGCCTCTCAACCTGCAGAATTCAAGCCAGATAACCACATGGCCATCCCCGGCAAGCCATATCTTGCTTTCTATGAGCTTGTAAACTAGCGTCTGATGAAGAAGAAATTCAAAGGTCTGTATGGTAGCTTGCATCGCCGTGTCTTGAATAACCTCAGAGATGTCGGTGCGCAAATCCAAGTTGTGACAAGCTTGGGTATACTGGGCTGCCATGTATAGAGCTATAGTAGCATCTAGACTACTTCTCAGCGTCCCATTGTACTCGGCATGTTAGGTATTGAGGGCCAATTCATGTAGAGAACCGCTCATCAAAATCTTATTGACAGTATACGCCTCTTCATGTCCTGCTCCAAAGGTACGCGGTAATTTAGTGACTTGACCAGCCTGTGGACGCCTGGAGCTTAATCCATCTTCTGAGCCGACAACTTTGGCGCTACGATCCATCTGGAAGGAATTATTATTGACTGGATTTTAACCAGGTTCGATAAAAATCCACGCAGCCTGGGTTTGGTCTACAATCTTCTTACTTTGAAAGTACTTGCGCGGCAGACTAGGGAAGCAATGGTCAGCAGGATCACATTCATCCAAGAATATTAGCCTTTACCCTTGATCAGCAACAAAGTTCGCTTACTTTTGTGACTTAAGAGACCAGCGTAAGTCTCTCCCATAATCATAGGGCGTTATGGAACACGAGCTTCCATAGCTACACAATTTCAGTACTAGCGCTGCAAGATTATCGTGGGATACATTACCATTCCTAACGACTTGGCCTTAGAACTTGAGCATGGATGCTTTTGACCTCCTCCATGGTCATTATGGACCTTCTATGCCTATGAAGGGATCAGGATTGCGAACAGCGCGGATTAACAAGCGCGCTAGCCAATAATTGAAAAGGTCAACAGCTTTCTCAATGGTGGAGAGAGTTATGCGCTGGTATGCTGAGCAAAAGTACGACTTTGAACTCATGCGGGACCATTGCGGGTGTCAAGACCAACCCAGATATAAAAATTCGCCAGCTCAATTCGTAAAGCGTAACAAATCTGATTCAAAAGAAAACAATGAAGTATAGCCATTTTCATAGTGTTGGAATTAGTGGACAGTCTGTGTAAGATGCCCATTCGGAAGAAATGGGATTTAGTGATAGTACTGTAGACGATGCTTTGCCGGTGCAATACAATTGAATTTGGAGACTCTGATTGCGTCGGAGGTCTCAGTACGTATCAGAATGAACGACTTCTACCAACGCTGTCGTGATTTATGCGTTCGTGATGCGCAAGGCTGCCATATTCATTGTTTGTTGACTCGGAAGATTAACCGACAAACACGTGATCCCAAGATAGCTTGAGATGTACAACGAGCTTACAATAGCCAAGCTCTATCATATATTACATTATAAAGGTTATACGTACTTACATAATTCCATAGAGATCGGAAATTCCGTGATTAAAATAAGGATTCCATAGA
>JACBAH010006660.1:0-12976 GCA_014282315.1 Neospermospora avenae | reverse complement strand
GGTGTAGCGGTGGGGGGTACTGTTGCTGATATCGAAGTCGGGGGGTCTGTGGATGGGGGTTTGGTTGTTTCTTGTTTGCCAGTTCCTGCTGACTCGGTCGCATTTGGACCTGCGGAGGCGCTTATCTCGTCGCCGGGTATGTAGGCAGCTTTCTGCGTTTCTTCAGACAGAGGGGCTGAAGATGGTGGCTCTCCCTGCGCATCTATCTCCTGCTCTTCCTCCTTGCTCCGTAACCCCTCGTTCAGACTTTCTTTTCCCTTCGCCTCTTCTCCTGCTTTCCCTGCAGCCTTCCTCTCTCCTTCTACCCTCTTATCCCTCTCCCCCTTGTCTTCGGGCGTAAACAGCTTCACGGCATCCACCGTCTCTTCTCCGTGGAGGAAAGGCTCAACAGCTTTCCCGTGGCGCTGGAGTAACCGCTCGTGTTTGTTGTTTGTAGTGGAGAGAGATCGCCTCGTTCCAAGAGCAGCTCGCCTTGATCTGGGACGCAAGCTGATCGTGTGGCCGGCAGCAGACCTAGAGCTGGGGATTGCCGTCGATCTCGAGAGGTTTGGCGAGTGCAAACATCGGAATTGCGCCTGCGCTCCTCGTTGCTCCAAACAAAATAAATTCTGCACCCTTTTCCGCCCCGATCGACCGCCTTGTACTCGGGCTCGAGGAGACCAGTTTTTTAAAAGAGCTGGGTAGAGGAAAGTAAGGCGTGTAGTAGACATCGCGGCGTATGATCTGATCGTGCTACGCCATTTCTTTGGAGAAAATTAAGTGAAGCTTGAAGCTGGCATGAGAGAGTTTTGTGAATGTGAACCTTGGCTGGCACGTGGGGCTGTTTATTTGGACGACTTGGCAAGCAGCCTTGTTGCAAGGCTGAATACGCTACGGTAGAAATTCCGACTTAGTAGGTATGAGATCTGTAGACTCGATTATGTTAATTATAGGGAGTATATCTCGTCTATAGATTAAATTCTGTGTATTTGTACAGATTGTCCTCCATTCTAAAGCCTTCTTGACGAGTTGTGACCTCAAGATGCTCAAATTCGTCTTTATGAGTCTCAAATTAGTCATGTAGAGATTCCAACAAGAAATAAACTGTTATTAGAAACATAAGAATTCTTGTGAAGTGGAGATCCATGTATTTGGATTCTATTCTAAAGTCTAGGTACTTCTTAGCATCTTTATGCTACATCCTCTCACATCCAGCTTCCTCCACAGCTTCATCTACCGCCCCTCTGAAAGCATCCACAAAATCCCAGCAATCAGCAAAAGTGTTATAAAGTGGCGCAGGCGCAACACGAATAACGTCCGGACGTCTCTCGTCCACAACGA
This sequence comes from Neospermospora avenae, assembly GCA_014282315.1. NCBI lineage: Eukaryota > Fungi > Ascomycota > Leotiomycetes > Helotiales > Ploettnerulaceae > Neospermospora > Neospermospora avenae. The sequence goes on along the minus strand of JACBAH010006660.1, from coordinate 11,656 downwards.
CGCCTCTCTCTTCCAGTCCTTTCATAACTCTGTCCAGCAAACCCGGCTGCAGCTTCAAACTCAATTGAGCACCCCGAGCTTCCGGTTCTTTGGGCGTGATGATCTCGAAAAACTTGTTAGAGTATGCAGGCGAGTCTTGGAGAAGGTTTTCCAAATGAGCAGTGAGTTTGAGCGACTTGGCTCGTAGTGGACCCATTCCCCCAGCGAGAGCAAAAACCTCAAGTGAAGCATTTAAACTCGTGATATCAAGTATCGACGGATTCGACAACTGAAATCCCGCCGCGCCAGGGATAGGGATGAATTTGTTATCCATAGCAAAGCGAGAGGATTTGTCGCTTCCCCACCAGCCACTTAGCCTATTCCGGAAGATCTTCTTGCCGCTTCCTCGCGTAGCAACTTGGCCATTATTTTCATGGACGAAGAGACCACCGATGGCGCCAGGGCCGGCATTGAGGTATTTATAGCTGCACCATACTGCAGCATCGACATTCCAGTCGTGAAGTTGGAGAGGGACATTGCCAACTGCGTGGGCGAGATCCCAGATTACGAAGATGCCGGCTTCGTGGGCAGCAGAGGTGATGGTGGGAATGTCGAGAAATTGGCCGGTGTAGAATTGGATTCCGGGAAGGAGGAGAATTGCTGTAGTCGACCCGTGTTCCTTGATGACGGATAGGATATGAGATGTTGAAAGGGGTGGTTGTGGTTGAGTTGGTGGTTCAATTGTGATTAGCGACGTCTCGGGTAAGAGCTTGTGATGCAAGATTTGAGATTCAGCTGCGAACTGGGTCGTGTTAGTGGTAGTGAAATGTTACACGATCTTTGCCTCATGGTGGCACTTGTCCCCATTGTCTTTTATGCAACTATTCCGAATTGAGTTTGACCAAACAAAAATGCACCTACGTGATCAGACGGAAACGCTTGACTTTCGATAATGATCTTATGACGCCCGTTGAGATCAGGTTTGTAAAACGCAGATAACAAAAGATGCAGATTCGCTGTCAATGTTTCCATGACAGCAACCTCGGAAGCGGATGCTCCAACTAAAGGTGCAATGCATTCCGAGGCTTTGGCATCAGCATCTAGCCACGTTGGCAGAGGGGACTCTTCAAGAGGCTTGAAGTGACCAAAGACACCTTGTGTCGCCCATGTTGTGAAATACTGGCTCATTCGCGTGGAGACCAGACGAGGTTGTAACCCAAGCGAGTTTCCGCAAAGGTAGATCGAAGCATCAGAAGAAGCATCACGAGCTGCATTCTGATTCAGCGATCAAACTCTTTGCTTTGGATACAGGCATTCCGGGTTTCCTTACCCGCTTCTGACAACGATTTACTTTTCAATTGAGCTTTTGAAGGGATGAGAAACTGGTCCCTGGTCTGCTTCAAACTGTCCTGGGAATCAAGAGACACAGCATATTCTCTGCTATACACGTGCCGGCCTTCGCCATCGTGACCGGACATGTTCGAAACGTAATAGGAACCTGGAAAGGAAGCAGCTGAGCAGGAGTTACTCGGTCCGGCGAATTGCCAATCTCCCAACGTGAAAATGTTGCTGGCGGTGAGTACCCTCGATCCGGTACGCGTATTGCGTGCCGGTCCTGGCTAACGACTGACTAAGAAGATGGGACTAGAAGGCTTGGAATCTGGGGTGAGCTGGCGGGGTCCTAACAAAAAAATGGCGACCTTATGGTCAGTTGACGATATCTGGGGAAGCAGGCGAAAGCGAAGACCAGAATGAGGCGCTTGTTGTCATGCACTATTTCAGTCGTGAGTACAGTAGTGACGGGCACGCTTTCCCAGGCCGGTGCGACCCAGAGCGGAACCGAACTGAGGTAATTGAGGTAATTGAGGCGATGGGGTAATAGCAAATGCAGGTCTGTGTCATGGAATGGTGCGATTTGCGATGTGTATGCTGCTTTGTACGATCTGGTGGTCTTTGAAGAGTCCAGAGTTGCGATGGTCTTGAATTGCATGGTTTCAATTACCCCTTCGAAATACTCTACAGGCTTAGCTTTTGCGGGGTCTTAGTCATGGGGAATATTGGCATCATCACGGGATCGGGGATCGAGGGGTTTCGGAAATTCCGCCAACTCTGTAAGAGCTGGGGTGGCGGAGGCTAGCAAGCATTGAAATTTTGTCGTCAGCTGCATGGCGACGCAAGTAGGACAAGATAGGAATCACCTAGGAAGAGAGTAGGAAGGGAATTGGTCCGCCAGAACTATCTAGAACCGCAAGCAAGGTAGGTATTGTTGAGATGTGTCATTACTAGGTAGGTAGAGATACCTAGATACCTGAGTACATGAACCAGACTGACTAGGTATGAGCACCATACAACTGAGCGAATCTACGATACCTTATGTAGAGTAGAGCTTGAGGAATCAGAAGAAGTAAACAGTAATTCTCGGCTTCGGCATCGGCTCAAGGAAATCAGTAACGTCGGTAAGCAGGCGAGTACCTATACTAGGTACAGTAGTATACTTCGGAAGGGCAACTCAGGAAGTTCAGGAACGATGCGATGACAGAAATAGATTCAAGAGCCAAATATCTATCTACTTGCAGGTAAGGTAGGTAGTGTATCTTGCATTGATCTAAGCCCAAAGGAGCATCAATGTCAACGTGAAAGTCCAGATTCTCCACCAACGCTTTCAACACGAGTCGTTTCAGGACACCCGGACGGACGTGTGGTGTCAGGCGCAACGACATGATAGCTTAGCCCAGGTGCAAGGAACAGCTGGGCTGATAAGGGCCCGACCAGGACCCGTTTAGGTTAAGCGCGCTGCTATTTTATTCGAAAAGCCATCAGTAGCCGCATTTAGTGGCATGTGGACTGGTGGGGTCGAACCTTGGAAGGCATCGTCAGGTCCACGGGTCAGTCAAGTACGAGAGCGACGAGGGCAACGAAAGGGAGCACCGGAACCTTGTCAGTTGCATCGTGAAGAAGAACGACGAGAACGCTGGAGCCAATTGACCAGATTTTGCATTGCATTGCACTATTGCATGGCACTGCACTGACTAACGAACGAACCGACTGCACCAAGATTGACACAGCTATAATAGAGCCAGTTCCCCAGATGGCTTCCCAATGCCACCATCGCTCGGGTGTATCATACCATATCATAACATCGTGAGTTGATCCATAACCGACCTCACCTGCCCAATATCATCCATCCATCATACCTACCTACCTTAGCTGCGGGAACTACCAAAAGCTCTTTCCCATAAACATACAATACACGCAAATCTCAGCCAAGTCCAAACATTTCAACCCAAGACTTCTTTTCTCTCTTTCTTTCCTCCACCCAAACAAACATCTACTGAAGTTCCCCTATCCCTCTCCTCTTCCTTATCTTGCTTCCTTCAAGGCTGTGCTTTCAAGCTCGCACCGCTTCCGCTCAGACATCACAACAGCCTCCCCTCGCCTCGAATCTTCCACTCCGCTCTGGGTTGTGCATTGCATCACAGCGCCGGGATCTCTTCATCTCGTCCCTAACGAGCACGATACTCGTACTCGTACATCACTCCGACACCCGGTCACACTAGATAGACCACAGCCGCCTCGTGCTCTACACGATCCACAGATCCACGGATACGTGCTCGGTACGTGCTTCTCTGTACTCTGCGGCTGCGTCTGATTGCATTCCGCAAACCTCATCCTTATCGCCCTATGAAAATACTGACAGCTCTAGCTCGTCCACCGCCTTGCCTGCCAGCATCCTTCACCGTCTTCCCTAGGTTCCGATAGATAGGAAACGATACCATACCACCTCGCACAGGTACAACTTAGTCTGCGACTCGTGGTCATTGCTCAGATAAGGAATTAATTGTAAGTCAAGATACCAAGAACAGGCCATAAAACTGTGTGGCCGTGTCCAGCAGCTATGTTATATACCTCTATCCGCTCCAATTGCTCTTTCCTGCCCAGCAAATTGAGCTCTTGCTTCTTTGCTCTCTTCAGAATCTTACCATGTCGAAAACGTTAACAATAATCACTACTGACTTCGGGGGCACGACGCAGTTTCCCGAATACTTCGAACCCATTTCTACAGACTACGATTCTCTATCCGATAAGATGGCGCTTCCAGATCGTACTCCCAACAACAGGGCGCTTGACGAAATACTCAGCAGTCCCGACCGACGTCCTTCTCCCCAACCTACACATTTCCCTATGCACAGGACTGGGTCGAACGGCAATGGAAATGGACACAGAGTTTTACGGTCTGCCACCCTAGGATACGAGGCTCCAGAGTTCAAGGGAAAGGCAAAACAAATGGTCGAAGGTCAGTCATACATTTCTCAGGGAACGATCAGCCTTCATTCGGGGGGGGGATACATTGAATTCTACATCTGGAGCCACTACTTGTGGTAGATTCTTTTTTATAATGTAGTGATGGAAGTTCCTTTCTACCCTGTTTCTAAAAGACTTTACATCTCGAAGTTCTCGGGCTTGAGTCAATGCTAACTGATTAAAGTCAAGGACAAATTACAAGAGAATACTTGGATCCCAGCATCGCTTATCGACGAGCAAATAGCTTGGTTCTATAACGAACTCGGCATTGACGATGTTTACTTTCAATTGGAGACCGTTGATGTCATTGCCAACCACATTCTATCTCTTTACGCAGCCAAGATCGCCGCAGTCGCTCGTGGTGACCGAAGACAAGAAATCACTCTTGATATGGAAGCTACAGATCACGCCATCTATATCGATACCAGTGAGCCAGGTGTCACCAATCTCCGTGGTCCTCGCTACGAGCATCGCTTAGAGAAGAAGTACCTCGACTCTTCCTCAAACAGTATGTACCGTGTAGAAACCTTCAGATCACCCTCAAATATGTCTGGTACTGGTCCATCGACTACCACACTGAGGTGTTACTTCGTGTACCAATGTCAATTCGTTGACTCCAACCCCTCACCACAAGAAACCCGTCTCGAAGTCATTTCGGATAGACTCTTCCTCGCCAAGGCAACCAAGAACACCAAAGAAATCTACCAGGACGTCATCAATTACGCGGTCCAGAGGACTGGTCCTGTCATCGAAGTCTTTGATATCGAGGATTCTCAGGAGAAGCGACTGGTCGTTGCTTTCCGCCGTAGAACTGCTGCTGGCATGTTTAGTGCCCTGTCTGATCTCTACCACTACTACGGCGTTACTAGCTCGAGGAAATACGTCGAACAATTCAGCAACGGTATCACGGTCATTTGCCTGTACCTTAAGCCGGCGGCAAATCTCGAGGGTATTTCGAAGTTCCCACCTCTCGAGGCTTCCATCCACCAAATCACCAAGGAAATCTCCTTACTTTACTGCATTCCTCAAAATAAGTTCCAGCCCTTATTCGCGAGTGGCCGTCTCAGTCTTCAGGAGACCATCTACGGACATTGTCTGATGGTTTTTGTACAACATTTCCTGAATCGACTTGGTTCGGAATACAATTCTCTAGTGTCTGCTCTAAATGGCAAAAGCACTGCCCATATCGAATTACTGTCGAGGATCAAGAAGCGTCTTAGAACCCAGACTTTCACAGCTGACTACATTCATGAGATTATAAGCACATACCCACAACTCATCCGATCACTGTATGCATCATTTGCCTCCATTCATCTTGCACTCGGACCCGGATATAGTGAAGAATTCATCCCATCAACACCATCTGCTGATGTACTCTCCGACAATCAGCTCAAGGACATGATTGCCAGGACTGTCAGCAACGAGGACGAAGACGCCGTCATGAATGCATTCCGCTTCTTCAACAATGCTTGCTTGAAGACCAATTTCTATACACCTACCAAGGTTGCTTTGAGTTTCCGCCTCAATCCAGGCTTCCTTCCTACAAGTGAGTACCCACAGGCATTGTACGGTATGTTCTTGGTTGTCAGTTCGGAAAGCCGAGGTTTCCACCTTCGATTCAGAGATATTGCCCGAGGTGGTATTCGTATCGTTAAGTCACGCAACAAGGAAGCCTATTCTATCAACGCTCGATCCATGTTCGATGAGAATTACGGCTTGGCGAACACTCAACAGCGCAAGAATAAGGATATTCCCGAAGGTGGATCTAAGGGTGTCATTCTTCTCGATGCAGCACACCAAGATAAGGGTAGTGTTGCTTTCGAAAAGTACATTGACAGTATCATGGATCTTTTGTTAAAGGCTGAGACTCCTGGTATCAAGAACCCGATTGTCGACCTGTACGGAAAGCAAGAAATCCTGTTCATGGGTCCAGATGAGAACACAGCTGATCTCGTCGATTGGGCGACGGAACATGCTCGGAAGCGTGGGGCTCCATGGTGGAAGTCATTCTTCACTGGAAAGTCTCCTAAGCTTGGAGGTATCCCTCACGATGCTTATGGCATGACTACACTCTCCGTGCGCGAATTCGTCAAGGGCATCTATCGAGAGCTTAAACTTGACCCGAGCACGGTCCGAAAGATGCAAACTGGAGGACCAGACGGTGACTTGGGAAGCAACGAGATCCTTCTCAGCAACGAGAAATACACCTCTATCGTCGATGGAAGCGGTGTTCTGGTTGATCCCAATGGAATCGACCATGAGGAGTTGATTCGTCTTGCTAAAAAGCGTGTCATGATTTCTCAATTCGACATGGGCAAGCTTTCTCAGAAAGGCTACCGAGTCCTCGTCGACGAGACCAATGTCAAGCTCCCAAGCGGCGAAATCGTCGAGAACGGTGCCATCTTTAGAAACACCTACCATCTTCGTGACACCAAAATGACCGACTCTTTCGTCCCCTGCGGTGGTCGTCCTGAATCCATCGACCTCGCCAGTGTCGGCAAGCTGATAAAAGATGGCAAATGCACAATCCCCTATATCGTCGAAGGTGCCAACTTGTTTATAACCCAAGACGCCAAACTCCGACTCGAAGAGGCTGGCTGCATTCTCTTCAAAGATGCCTCTGCCAACAAAGGTGGCGTAACCTCCTCCTCTCTCGAAGTCCTCGCCAGTTTGAGCTTTGACGACGAGGGCTTTGTCCAGAACATGTGCGTCGCAAGCGATGGCACAGTCCCAGAATTCTATCAAGCATATGTCAAAGATGTTCAAGCCAAGATCCAAGACAACGCACGGCTGGAATTCGAAGCCATCTGGCGCGAGAATAAGAAGACTAAGATCGCTCGTAGCACACTTTCCGATACCCTCTCCATAGCGATCACTCAACTCGATGAGGAGCTACAGAAGACGGACCTGTGGAAAGATGAGAAGTTGCGAAACTCGGTACTTGAGGATGCGTTGCCTAATCTGCTGTTGAAGAAGATTGGCTTGGCGACGATCATTGAGAGAGTGCCAGATAATTACCTGAGGGCTATCTTTGGAAGTTACCTTGCCAGTCGGTTCGTTTATGAGTTTGGAAGCACCCCGAGCCAGTTCGCTTTCTTCGATTTGTAAGTCTTCCCCGTAGCCTCACTGTCTTGGGTATGTGCTAATGTTCACCAGTATGTCGAGACGCAAGGCAAAGGTTCAAGCAGAGTAAATTATTTGCATGTTTGCTCACGCTAGCCATTTTTTCTGTGCGTCGTAGCGGAGTTTCGGTCTCAATTGCTTTAGTTTTTAATCTTCATGGGAAAGTCAAAAAGAACGGAGGGGAAACCAGCACAGAGGAGATTTCCCTGCTGAGACTCCAAAATATGGCGTTTTTTGCTCTTTCCGCGTTTATATACGCTGCATTGCATCGCGGGTTTAGGACTGGAAAAATTACATAAAGACTATCATTGATAGATGTTTTCACGAGGCCTCAGGTAGATAGATTAGTGGATAGAAGTTTCCTTATTCTGTGTGGTTGAAGGATCTATATTTTAGTATAGCATTAGTTAAGTCATGGCTGGGTAGGTGTCTTGTGTAACTTGGTCCAGAAAATGGTAACACAACTACAGCTAGCAAACCTGACAATTTCACGACCAACATCCTGCAAGCTTTTTGCTATCTCTGTGACGTTTAAATTGTCTCGAAAATCCAAACCTTGAATCCGAGTCAAACCTGCCTTCCTATCTGAGAAAGCTTAGTCATGTCATCCGAACGAATATGGGTCTCCAAGGCGGGTTCCACTGAATGAGGTCGCTGCCAACTTTTTCGTTGGTTATTTCCTTTCCGTCTTCAGCACGTGTCATTGCCTCAATTAAAGTCTCAGTCGTCGAGATCTTTCGAGTCGCAGGCAATTGAATGAACATTGGCGTGGAAACAATTGTTTGTGTTCAGAAAGATGTCGTTCTTACCTTCAATTCCTTATCCACCCTCAACGGAAGGGTACTGGAGCCCTGTGACATCGACGTTGAATTGGTGTGAAGAGGTCCGTCTCCAATTCCCTCAGGATAAAAATCATCCCATCAATTCCAACATACCTTCACTCGCCCTGGCTTCAAATTCCGTTCCTCATGCTAATAGTCGAAATTTAGGATTACTATCTGACGACCTTCTCAGCAGAAATCGTCAATTCCTTCACAAATCTCATTTTTGTGTTTCTAGCTTACAAAGGTATTTCGAGTTGTGTGAGATATGATCATGATAAAGTGTTTTTATTGGGGTTTGTGAGTTATCTCGTGATTGGGTTGGGGAGTATTTGTTTTCACACGACATTGAAGTGTGAGTCCTGACCTATTCAACCTACACAATCTCAATTATGGAAACCCAAAATTTGCCGCAGTAATGTTTGAGTACATGAAATTATCGGCTGATACTCTCACCAGATCCAATGCAACTCCTCGACGAGCTCTCCATGATCTACACCACCTGCATTCAGTTCTACGCCATCTTCTCACACAGCCGCTCTCCGCTCGGCTGCGCTTTACTCCTCGCTTTCACCGTGGGAATCGCAGCTTTCATCACGCTGTATTACCACTATCTTCAAGACCCGCTGTTTCACCAGAACATGTTCGCTCTGCTCACTGTCATCGTCGTTTTACGAAGTATGTGGGTTATGGAGATGACTTTACGGCCAAAAAATAAGAACCAATATCAATCTCTTTCTCAAGCAAATGGCGCTGGAGAGAGAGGCGAAGAGGCCAGGAAAGATGCGAGGGATTTAAAAATCCTGACATGCATGTGGAAGATGATCGCTTGTGGAATTGGTTCTGTGGCATGTGGGTTCTTGATCTGGAATCTGGATAATGCGTATTGTTCTATTTTGAGGGGGTGGAGGAGGGAGGTTGGTTTGCCGTGGGGAGTAATGTTGGAGGGACATGGATGGTGGTAAGTTTTCTCTCCCTCTCTGTTTCACAAAAATTCACCACCTGTATTACATTACACATGCATGGAGATCGTGCGTGTGTCGTCGATGGATTATCATGGAGCTGACTCATTGCAGGCATATCATGACCGGTATTGCTGCGTATTTTAACCTCACGTGGGCGGTTTGGCTGAGGTATTGTATGGACGGTAGACAGGATGAGGTGGAGCTCAAGTGGCCAAGTGTTTGGGGATCTGTACCTGTTGTCGTGAAAAGTGATGGTAGTGATGCGGCTGAGAAGATGGGGAGGAGGGAATGAGTCGAGATGAACAAGGATGTGACTTCTTGGATATAGGCATCTGAGTATCTTCAGCTCAGGAGAGATACAGCAGAGAGCAAGAGTCTCGGAATTGAGGTGAAGAAAATCATCCTGCTTCTTGTGAACTTCCAATATGGCCGAATTAATGTTATATCCTCTACTGTATCAGTGCGCACTAAGTAAACAGCATATAGACATTGGCTGGAATACCTGTAGGAGGCAGTATCCTTGGTACCCTTGCCCATACCCCAGGAAATCAGCATTTAATCCAGCCTGAACGAAGTATATCACGAGGTGTAAAAGTACCTTCACTGACCGAAATGTGTGGGGATGGGTTAGTGCAGGGATATACAAACGAAACGTCTCAACAGCAGGAGAATATATTAAAAGTTCGATTGCAAAAGCCAGAGATGAACCCCGAACAGTCGACTTCGGATGGGAAAGTGCGTTACGCGTCGTTTTCCCCCTTGCTCCAGAGAAATTCCCAATCAATGTCAAGCGCTCGAACTCTGTTGAGGGAAATCGAACGTTTAACGTTTTCAGGGGGGCCAGAAAGAACTAAAAAGGTCTAGAGTTGAGGGATTCGGGATCAAATTCCAGCTCGTGAACTCGTTTCCCGATTACTTGATGCGAGTGCGTATTGTGGATGATGGTGATTGACGGTGAAAGCGATTTGATGACTACTCTTGACGCGTTTCGGATCCTGAAACATGTTTAAGATCGTCAGGGGTCGAAAGAAGAGCTGGGTTTAGGTTTAGTAACTTCAGCCACGGACTGAATTACTTTCGAGTATTATGTATGCTACATAGCTACGCGGTGTAATGCAGAAGGAATATCTAGTGCTAATTACCACCAGCACATCAGGGAAGTTCATAGTGATAACTTTGTGTTCTTGATCATGTGCAAAAAAAATTATGTTCGGATTTGTAGATGATTATCCACCCTTGGGTAATCCTCAAAGTTTTGGGGCTGAGTGATGACTGTGATATTGAGACTTGCCGCTCTGTGGGTACTGAAGCTTTTCCCCGCTAGTGGCTTATGATATACTTGCTGTCTTTTCAACTCGTCCTTGGCTTAGCTAGGAACTCGAGCAGACTTGCTCGTGCTTGACTAATGGAGATTGGAGATGCTGAGGACAGGCGGGAAGGAGATGGGAGAAGGGTGTGAAGAGACGATAAGCGAGATGCGTGGATTGCGGTATGATCGTAGTTCAATGCTATGCTTTTTTCGACTTGGTGACGTTTCTTGTTCACATTTACAATATGCTCCGATGAAGTAGGCTAAGCTAGCATGTTTCGGCTGGTAGAATGATACTTCTATAAGCAATAACAATGAGTATTTACATGATATAACAAGACCCAAATCTTTTTCTTCCCATGATAATTATGTTGCTCTTCTAAATCGTAGTCATGATATTCAACCTCAGTTGGTTTGTTGACATTCGCCAATCTAGTTTCCGAAGAGGTGGGTCACGGTATAAGTTGCTTCATGAAGTCTGCTCCGTCTTATGTTGTGCAATGCGAGAATAAATGGGCCATCCTAATAGTAAACTTTGGGCTTCTCGCAGACCTCAAAGTTATCGCAAGTATTGTCAACCTTGACTGTGTACCCTCCTTCCAGGGGGCTCGGCTCATCGTTCCTTGCGGACTCACTTTTACTGCAACACTCTCGTCCGGAGACGTAATGTAGATTAAATTGTATCCTGAGGTAGACGCAGGTAGCGGACACGCAGCGAACAGTGATGAGACTGTCAAGGGCACTGTTCACTCCTGTAAATAAATTCGCCGGTATCTGTGCTGTCATTGCCTGCATTTCTGTCAATTTTTCTCAATTTTGACAGTGTACTTCCGAAAGACATGCTGCCTACTGCGGGAACACAGTTACAAATTACGCGGGCCACGCAATTTCTATATATTCTTGTTGAGCAGCGAATAGCCCTTCTCCGACTTTATCAGACTTACACTCCTTGGTTCAGTTTATCAATCACAAAGAAATCTCTTGAGCAGTATTGCGACTGTCGTTTGCGATATGATGCTGATAAAGAAGTCCGACTCTTCACTTCTCATAAACTTCTGCGAATGCAAGAAAAACACTTCCTGCAAGAAGAACTTGGGCCATGATCAGTGTGCGAAAAAATAATCAACCTAATCGATTTTAATTGATTATAATCGATT
>JACBAH010006659.1:0-12969 GCA_014282315.1 Neospermospora avenae | reverse complement strand
GTATATGAATCAATAGAAAGACTCGCCTCAGTGGTTCCTAACGAAAGGGAATCACTCGTCGTTGTGCATATAATATCCTTTGATGAAGAGTAATCGACTCTCTGATAGGAAAGGCTGGAGGAATGTCACTCCGCGCAAGCGAGCAAAATGTGTGAACAGTTTCTTACTACGCTTCGAAGGGGTTTGCATCTCACTTCAAGAAATATTCATATTTTTTCAAGTGTTTCTCGCAATCACTTTCAGTACTATAGCTAGATTGGGCATTGCATTATGGCGGATTATAGAGCATAGGAAAGGCAATGTTATTCTCTTCAAGGAGATATTAGGGTCGTTGTAAGATCATATTCCGCGAGCCATAAACATCCGCATCAGCCTTCTGAAAATGTATTCATAGACAGCCTCATTTTCTTATAGCTAGCTAGCCGTTAGAACACCACCTTATCGCTCTGCTCACTCTTGCTTCATCTTTGGATCTGTTACCTCCGATTCAATCGGATTTCCCATTGGCGAACCGTTTGGGGGGAACCCGGCCGGAGCCTCCGGTTGGGAGATGGTCTCATGTGACCTAGAATTTTCAACACTTCAAAAGATTCGACGATTTACTGATTAGATACATATAAGACTTCTAGTACTTATGATACAATAGATCAATAATAGATTATAGGAAGAAGGATAGAAATTAGCTTATCCTTAGAGTGGATATATATGCTAATTAGCAGTCACATGACATTAATAAAACCGAGTTTGGTTTCTATGAAATTTGATGATATATTACTTTACGGGTGGCTACAACCTCACTAACCTCCTAGATATTACAACTTGGGTTATGTAACAATACATTCATTAAGAGAAATCTAGAGTTATTAGTATGCGATGATTAATATCAGAATGATTCATTTTCTTCACAGAACTATAGAGAGTTGTAGCGCCAGCGTGTAAAGATCTAAAATGTAGAAAATATCGACTTTACTTCCTCCGGTACACTAATCGGAGTCTCCGATTCAGATATACTGTTTGGTCGCCGAATTATAAGAAAAATAACCCAATAGAAGGTTGGGCTACGGTAACCGGAAAAAATCCTTGAATCGGAGGCAGGAGATCGACGTTTGCGATAGTGGAATAAATACATAAGTCTTGTCTTGCAGCCGGAAGAGCTTCGTGAATCGTACTCACCTGATTCATATTCTAAGAATTAAACAAGATTAATAAGTTGTTCTTGATATGCATGACGAGGAAGTATTAAGCTCGTTAAATTTCGCTAAGACTTAACAAAGACCGTCTATAAAGTCCAGTATTACTCCCCTCCCGAAAGCCTAAGAACAAGATGAAGGGTAGCCTCTCGTTGTATATTATAGTCAGATAAGAAGCGATCACTATCGAGCTGCTTGCCTCCATAGATAAGTCGCATTTCGCTCCATACAATCCCTTCCGTGTATCCGAGGGAGTCAAGGATGCTACGGACGGTTGCACAAGTATTAGTCTGAATCGTTCTTGTACGGCCCTGGAGATTGATGATGAAGATTGACATATCTCTTGACAGATGCCCCTGTTATAATAAAGTATTAGCAAAGAATAACTGTAGAATTGGAGTAACATCTCATTTCATACCTCAGGAGAAGGAGGCTGGAGTAAGGCATTGCGTTCTACGGTGATCAACTTCATGCCGGCGTTTCTATAGCTGTCTCTTGAGCGCACAAGAATATTTTTAGCCTCTTCTTCTTTCTTTTGCTTCAATAATACCTCGGTGTAGCGTATGATACATCTCTCATGAGACCATGATTGCACTGGATTCTCAATTGAATCCACAACCAGGGGGTATAGGAATTTCTCCACTTTGCTCCAAGAACGTGTAACAATCAATTGAGAGCTCGCATAGAACGCACTCCTCCGGCATTCTTCCGACCGCTCCCCGCATAACCCCTCGAAACTTTTCCAAATCTTCATTGGCTTTCGAAGATATTCAGTGTCTCGAACCCACGTGTCGTCTTCGGAGTCCATAGTATTATAGTGCAGCTCACCCCACGACCTTAGAAGGAGATATCTTCTCATTGTCAAAGCATAACTTACCATCCAAGAATCGCCACTCATAAAATCTGGATGATGTGTTTCTATGTCTCTCGTACTCTGAAATCTCCTGGAACCAAAAAGTTTGTTGTGCTACTGTGATTCTGGTTTCGGAGATGAAAGTCGCTGCCTGATCAACGGCAAGAGGGAGGTAACTAAGATCTTCCAGCAGTTCATTGACACCAGCCTCAATGCACACATGATGGCCGATGATGTTCTCCAGGAGAGTGACAGCCTCCTTGGGCTCCATGTCAGATACTTCGACGGAGTGCCATTTGGTCTTAACCGATTCGTTCCGGCTCGTGATAAGAATTGTCCCACTCATTCCAGCTCGAAGAATCTTTCGATGGAGCATCTCTAACACAGCATCGTCATCCACGTTGTCGATAATCAGCAGCCAATCACCGTGCTCGGACATCCATTTCTGAGCAAGGTTCACAGATGTCTCCGAGGTGGCACCATCGCCAATACTCAGCAATCTAGTGATATGTGAGAATCCATCAAGCAGGTGGCCGGTATCCATTCCATTAATCCAGAATACAGCGCAATAAGCATTGCGATGATTTTCGGCAAACCGGACCGCCATCTCCGTCTTGCCAGAACCGCCCAGACCGTAAAGCGCTGCTCTTCTTGATGACGAGGTCGCTCGATTGGTGGCTTGCAGAAGATTTTCAACCTGGCCCACAAGACGAGTTCTGTGGACATAGTTTTTATTCGTGTCTAGAGGAACATCAAAGATTTTGGTGCCAGCAATTAACGCTACTGAAGCAGCCTCGAGCACTCCATCTGCGCCAGTCACGACACTATGACCAATTTAGTGAAATGGACGTATTCCTCAATCTGCATCTTCGTACATTGGCTGTTCTGAAGTACTACCTGAGTACATTTCCACTTCACTCCCTGGACCATCATGAGCCTGGTTGTACTCTAGAGCCTGCACTGGGCGCGAAGTTGATGTTCCAGACGCCATACCTTGTTGTGAAGGAGCTTGAATATTCTGAACCGAGCTGACACTCTCAATGGTGGATACCAGTTGAGAAGAGGCTGGATTCAGGATAGACCGTGCAACAATTCTTTTCAGCTCCTTGCATGTAGGATAGTCAATATAAGTTGTGGTCAAAGCAATCATATCCTTGATCTTCTCCCACTCTTCGAGTCCGATTCCTCCCATCCCAGGTGTGTTGAACCGGAAGTACCGTCCTCGAATGTTATCGCGATCCAAATGGCGTTCAATATCATTGTGTACCCTCCTACAGTCAGTCAAGGAGTCGGCACAATACTTTGCAACGCCAGCGAGAAAAACATTCTTTGGAGCCAATTTCGATGCCATTCCTGATAAAGACCACCCTTTGGGTAGGTCGTCACCCTTAAGAAGCTGGATTGGATCTCCTTCACCAGTACCAAGGCTGACCAAACAAGAGATGGGCCGCTTTGGCCACAACAAGTGAGCTTCGTTCAAAGCCTCTTGGGATGGATTGTTGAATCCTGTTCCCCCATCCCCATATGTTATGGAATTGATTTCGATCGGTGAGAAAAAGGTGGGAGCGGCAGAAGTTGCGCGTGCTGCTTCCCATATCTTGGCGTCGAATGCGTCCGCATCTGTCATATCATAAGACCGAAGTCGAACAGCTTCGTTACCGCCTCGAGTGCTTATTGCAACCACGAAAATCCTGCAACCTCCTCCGCCGACCGTTTCGATGCTAAGATCCTTTAGCTGCTCATCAGCCTGAAGCGCACCAGGTTTAGGAGCCGGAGTCTTCGTGATAAGATCCTTCGTCACAGATTCGAGTACACCATGGTTGTATGTAGCATCGTGACTGGAGCTTGTGGTGCTGAAGACACTCTGTGCGAGTTCTTTGTACTTCTCAATAGCCTCATCTGCTGTCTGAAAGAGTCAGATCATAGACGGAAAGTATATGCACTTTAACAGAAGAAGAGCTGACGCTTTTTTGACTATCCGTGGCCTTGCAAGCGACGCAAAACCTAGAATCTAGACACCAGGCTGGAAATATCGTACGCCAAGCAGAAAGAACTCGGGACAAAATATTGGAGCACTCACATAGCGTAGCCTCCCAAGCATGATTGCAATGAGACCTCCTGTACTCGTCCCACAGATCAAATCAAAGTAGTCACAGGGTCGAAGGACTACACGACTAGCTCCGCGAGGTTCTGGGAGCTGCAGCTCGCGCCGCGTTTGGTCCATAAGCTCTTTGAGTATGTACAGAGATGCAATGCCTCTAACACCCCCGCCGTCAATTGCCAGAATTCGCAGCGGCTGTTGCGAACCCATAGTGAAGAAGCAGTGTTGTAAGGGCAGGTTGCATTCCAGGGACTGGCGGACGTCTTGATCACTAGCAAGCGTCCCAGTGGGCAGCGAGAGCTATGGTGAATATCGAGACGGAAGATGAAAGGAAAGCAAGAGAGGCGACAGCAAGTTGAAGAAACACCTTGGAAGTTCCCCGCGACTGCCCTCCGTCCTGTGACACTGCGCCTGAACACCCACTTCATCCGTATGAAGGCGGGGGTAACACGGAAATCCGTCAGCTTGAAGCTTGGCCAGGAACACCAAAGCTTTCGCAACTTCATAAGCGTGCATCTGAATGAGCCTATGCTTAAATTTAATTCTCCTCTACGCAGGATAGACCTAAGATTCCGAACTTGCGCCCCATCAAGATGACTAAGAAAACAAAGAGTCTAATATGGTATAAGAGCTATTTGAACAGGTGTTGTTACTGCGACAGAACCTCGCTTAAACAGGCTAACGGATTTTGATGCCGCCCGCTCTCCATCGGTGGAAAAGGTGGCCGGGCTTGACCAAGAGCGAATATCCAACGAAGTTGCACTTTCCTGAATACCTGGCAATCTAATATCTTCAAAACTACATCAGCAGAATCATTACATATTTCTCAAAAGTGAGTAAGGTTTTGATAGCTTTTTACATTCGCTGTGTCGAGGAATATAAATAAAGTATTGTTTACGTTGGATTTTAGAGTTCTCGCTTGTCAAAATCAGCCAGGTTTTCCTCCGACGGAGGGGCACCCGCCTTCGTTGTCTACCGATCTGCTACGTTATCATATAAGAAAGTCGTCGAGATGAGTATTTTCCTCTAGGTACTTGCGACTTTGATGACGGTCTGAAAGAGCCGTGATTAGGGAGCAAGGAAGATAGTAGATAAAGAAGAGACTTAAAGATATCGATTGATTAGCCTTACACCTAGTTGCTGTCTGAGATGCTTAGGACTGAAGTCACATGTGAATTATGAGAGGAAATACTGCATTTTTGGTTATTCAGCGCCAAGACCTTACTGGCGCACTTCTATTTAGTCATATTTTGAAAAATTTCACGTGCTAGTCCTACAACACTGGAAGAAGCGACCTCGAAACCACTACATGGACGATCTGCTAAACTCATCAAACCTCAGTGATAACAAATTATAATCAGTATCTGACTGCCAATTATGATATATCAGTTGACAGAGATTCATAGAAGGATGTGTACTCTCTAGCTCGACGGTGAGAAAGTCTTATTCGCGAAGGTAAACTTTTCAGAGTATAATACATACAGCTGCGTCTGTGTAGCGACACTTATAATAAAAGCATCATATACTCTTTCGCCTATCGTCATCAAGCTTGAAATACAACCTAAAGTCCATTCTCGGTTTTGGGGCTGTCGATAGTTTGGGCAGTAATATCTATTATGTTGGTCACGATTGGGTGTAAACCTCGACATGCGCTGATCGATCTACCATCGCGATGCTACAACATTGTAAGCTGTATTCTACATTGTGACCCAGTGCTTAATCGAACAAGCTGATAGACATCTTTCGAGACTGTGAGACCAAAGTCGAAATGGGTGGTCGACATCTTCACCGAAGTTGTGATACTCGTTAGCTGTATCTCCTTTATTTTACGAAACCATCCCTTGGAATGATGGCAAACTCAAAGATTCGCTCCTTAAATGAGGTTCATGTTCCGTCTAGCGAGAGTCATTCGCCACATATCTCGACACCTGCACCTGCAGCAACATTCAAGCAAAGAAACAGTCAACGGAAAAAGAATAGTCCCCGAGCATGAAAACCCCTCTCGAACTCGAAATTTCTCTCGGACTCGGGTCTTTGATCCCAAAATTCTTCACCGATGTCTATCGCATTAAGTACAAATGAATAGGGGTCGCTATATCTAACGCCACGCTCAACGTATAGATTGCTAACACAGCAACGGCAGGTTTTGAACAAAGAAATGCTGCATATCTTCTAGGGCACTATGTTGGTTCTGACAACTATCTATGAGATGCTAGATTCAGAAGCTGGAATAGCTTGGAGCACAAACTCGGATCGGGACCCAAATTGGCCCAAAGCATAGTCCACTTCTGCTGGAAGTCTGGTTGAGATTGAGTGGTATGATCAGATCAGAGTGTATTATGTAAATGGGGTTGTTATACAGCAATAAGCATCATTGAAACTTGTCTTCCGACTAGGACGGATAATTCGACCTGCCGGTGGTTTCTAGAGAGAAAAATGGCAATAAACGATCATTCTGGAAATAAAATGACTGGCTTGCCTGCAAACTCAACCAAATCCCTTTCCCTAACCGAGTCGTCCCTTGGCAAATGTCTCAACATCCGTGACCGCGATGCCCTTTTGTGCATTGAAAGTCTTCTCCAAACCCCAACTTAAGCCCTTTCCTTCCGCGAACACAACACGATACATTAGAACAACATTCTCCGGATCTGCCGCCAACTCTTCTCTCAAGAACTCCACAGTCCACAGTTCCCTCCTCACCTTCTTCCCTGTGACCCTTCCCACGATATCCGCAACACGAGCATAGCTTACAGTCTCACCACCAATAAACACGATCTGATTCGTGATTCTCGGCTCAGCGAATACAACCATTGCTGTCAATCGCCCGATATCTTCGGGCGTCATGACGGTGAGGCTATTGTCCCAAGACCCGAACCCTCGAACAACAATCTCGTCTTCAGCACCACCTTGAGGATCGATAACCCCTGAAACCGACTCGAACAGGAAAGTCATAAAGATTCCAGTACTAATAATCATCCACTCCGTGACGTCCTGTCCTCTCAACAAATCCCGAACATCAAGTTGTGCATCGAAAACTGTCTGAGCACTTCCTCTTCCGATAACATCATAGTCAGCGCCAAATTGCCAGGGAATGTATCGTTTCACTTTTGCCTCCAGAACAGCCTGGGTGATTTTGGTTTGCGAGCCAGGTCCTGACGCATAGCCCAAGCAGGATATTATCAGATCGTAGGGAGCGAAAATCTGTGCGAGGTCCGAGGCAGAAGACGTGATGTCGCCAGGAACGAAGGTGATATTGAGAGCTTTGAAATGGGCAAGGTCCGAGATCTTGGTGGGGGAGGTTGAGGCTATGGTCGTTGCGCGAAGGAGGACGGAGATATTTGTTCCGGATGGAGAAAGCTGAGATAGAGCAATTAGAATCGAAGTTCCCAACTCGCCGGCTCCGAGGACGAGAATGTTATTCGCCATGATCTTGTTTGATTCTTCAGGGGTGTTTTACGCGGCTCGCTTAATATTGGATGGTGAAAGTACAAAGAAGAAGTTGGAGGAGAGGAAGTTCGAGGACTAGAACTTATTATCGAGCAGAAGTAAATGAAAATCAGATGACCAATTATCAGGAGAGTCCGCGGATACTGTCACATATTAAACTGTGCCGTAATCGCAGATTGTCCTATAGCGGTGCCAACCAAGAAAATTACCAAGTCAGCTCACGTGAGCGGGCAGACGGAGGCCCGTTGGATCCTCTTCGAACTTCCAAAATTGCCACATTGACACTTAGGCCTTGATGAGTCCATAGTATATGGAAAAACAAGGTCATCCATTATAGTACACTTGCTACGTCCATGTATGGTGTATGGTTAAGATGAATTGCTGTTCTTGAAAAGAGTAGTGGGTACTGATGTGCTGAATGCACCAATAGACTTGAACGGTACAGGTTATAGCCCAAGCACGTAGTCTCCTTTAAGACATGTACCTGATAACCAAACGAGATTTGAAGAAAACTGTTAACATTCAAGCATTACCAGATCTTAATGTTCCATGAAATAACGCGACTAATATTGGTTCAAAGCCCTCGATCGTCTACAACGAAGCGCTCCATTGTTACATTACAGTATCTGAATGGCCACCAGCACCAGCCTTCTAAGCACCACCATTGCTAAGCTTCTGCCACTCATCAAATCTCGTATACATCTCAGTCTCGAAGAGCCTCTGCATCTCACCACTCTTATGATCTCCGTACGGCAACACATTACTCGCGTACATCAAACTGAGACCAGTATGCTTATCAATAGACCATAACAGATTCGGCAGCCCATTCCAGTTTAGCGTGCCCTTCTTTCTTCCCGTGTTGATGTCTGTCATCACAATCACGCCAGCAAGACCGTGATTAAGGCGCGTTCCAGACGGCGGATTCGCGAATCCGCCCTCGTACATTGGGAGATCGATGTTCTGCATCAGAACTTTTTCTAGTTCGCTAGAAAGCTGTGGCTGGAACATTTGGTCAACTGTCTCGGGTCGTAGGAGCTTCCCATCGGATGCGAGTAGAGAGTCCAGGATTCTCATATATTCAACCGGAGAACCGATGGCACCAGCGCCGCCGTATTCGTCCGCTGTGGGATCATCATATAGCAGCTCGTCTGTGAATTCCACACCCTCGGTTGTTGGCACTGGTATCATAGGGAACGGCATGCCTTGGTCAGGAATCCCTTTTCTGATTGTCATCTTCACCAAGTTATTTTTCACTGCCGGTTTTGCTTCTTGGTGGAAAGTCATATTTTCGATTCCAAGTGGTGTCCAGATATTAGCCTCCATGAAATTTTCGAGCGTGGTTTTGTTGAGACGTGCGATTGCAACACCTACCCAGTCAAGGCTTGATCCATACACCCAGCTTGTTCCTGGCTCGAACAGGATAGGAGTCCCGATACGTAAGAGGAGTGGAATTCCAAAGAGCCCGGGTGTCTCTTTACGGGAGGCCCGCCAGACATGATATCGAGGATCCATCATATCGTATCCCATACCGGAAGTGTGGGTAAGTAGATGCCTAGATTGTCACGTCAAATCTTGGGAACCGTAAAACAGCGGACTATTTACCTAAGCGTGATAGCGGTCGTAGACTTCTGATACAGAATGTCTTTGCCAGGCTCCGCCTCCGTGAGAATTTGCACATCCTTCAACTCAGGGAGAACTCGCGATATGTCCTCATCAAGAGTTAACAAGCCACGCTCGACGCATTGCATCGCCGCGATTGAGGTCATGAGTTTGGTACATGAGGCCAGGATAAAGGTCGTGTCGAGATTGACTTTCTCTCCAGTGCCATTCTTTGGTCCGAACGTCTTTTGATACTTGAAGGTACCTAAGTATACATTAGCGGCTCAGGTTCCTTGATTCTTAGGAGATGGTTGTGAATGACTGAGTACCTTTGGCATCACTGGCTAGTAGCATAACACCAGGAATATCACCCGCATCGCACGCACGTTGAAATTTTTCTTCAAGAGTGGCCATGATTCTACAGAGAATTGTACAGATCTATCTTCTTTCACTAAAGAAATTTACTGCGGAGATTCGCTGTAACAAAATGAAGCACGGATCTCGGTCAAGTTAAAATCTAGTTGACTTCAAAGATACGTTGGATTTCAATTGAGATTTACGTGTCATTCAAGGGCTTCAGATCACCCAACAAGTCCTAAATATATCCAGTGAACGGCTGTGCCGTAATAATTCGGCACCACCCCGCTCTGTGCTGACGCCGCCAAGCTGTGGCTCATGGTGTCTGCCTATGATTCGTACGAACTACGAGTAGTAAGAGCGACGAACAAGTGTAAGATGAACGGTGCTTACATGTGTACGTGAGAGAGTGGTGGTGACAAATGCTCAGGAGGAATGGGATGGATGTCCTTAGCCTCGCTTCGTGTGAGGGTAGGTATCTGCCTTCCACAACACAATACAAGGTGCAAGAGGCTCATCTAAGGGTTCAATCTTAAGTTCAAGACATTATAAAACTATACAGAACTGTGGCAACTACTGATTTGTGGTTTTTGTTCCCCCTTCTCTTCTATTCCCTGCCGCGCGTGTGTGTATCAATAGACTAAGCTTTCGTATTCAGCTTTAACATGATCGCTTCTGCTGTCTCAAGAAAGAGCTCAAAATCGTTCTTCCGGTAGAACTCAAGTTTTTCCGAACGAAGCAGAGACCTTGATGTCCGTGTAACAAATTGACCTTACGATCCGCTTTTGTGTTGGAACCTTCATTCATATAAACCTAGTTTACCATTTTTGCCAAAAACGTCATCGGCGGAAGTCTCAGATCGTAGAGTTATACAGGCTTCTAATCATACTTCTCATGTCTCGACCGGTAACTCAAATCATTGACTCAATGAGTTAATATCGTGATGTTCGGTAACCAATGATGCCATCGCCGTAGGATGTCAGAGAGAGTCAACATCAAAAAAAGATTGCAAGTATAGTCATGAAGAAGTATCAATGGCTGTGTTAGCCTTGGAAGGAAAAAGAGAAGGATATGTCGACGTAGCTGTAATAAACCTTGCTCGATCTGTCACTGCTGTAAAGAGGCCCGTCAAGTGTTTGCCATCCTACTGAGCTTTGGAAATCAACGAATAGAACCATTGGGTACCATCACATGCGCGATCTCACAGCAGTCGAAGGAATCTGGGTAAGACACATATAAGAAGCTTTGTAAAGCAACGAATAGAACCATTGAGTACCAACACATGCATGATCTCATAGTAGTCGAAGAAATCTGGGTAAGACACCTTTTAGGTCTGCATCGATAGAGCAGCAGCACAGGTCAAAAGGTCAAAAGGTCAACTTCTCGCGATCGATTGTCATGACTATTGCGGAATGGCGATCGATAATAACTAAATCCAATTCAACCCACTGTGGATAATGCTGTGCATAAACTGAAGGTCAGAGCGCCTCTGTATTCGATTAGCGTCTTGCTAATTGCCTATTTGAAAGTTATCTGACTTTATAGCCTTATGGCCAAAGGTTAATATCGTTGTCGGTTGTACTAAGTAAACATGAAGATGTATTATATTAACAACCTTGCGAGCCTTGAATGTATAATTCTATGATGGGGGTTGACGGAAGGAGTTTAGTTCTTATCGATTGGGGTTTGGCAATATTCATTATCAGTGATTGCTTGACATACAAGGAAAGAGTAAGAGAGACGACAATGACTCCTGAATTGGGTTTGAGACAATGCAAGTAAAGTCCACTTTCTGCACGCCTTCGACAGATTGACTTAGCTAGGCATGAAACTTGATCCAATGAATATGAGCTATCAGTCCCAGATATGAACCCAATCTACTATAGCTTCCTCGCTCGTTTTCCAGCGCCATGCGCAGAATAGAGTTATGACTTACATGGTCCCTATCCCAACATATGAGATAAGGCAAAGAGCAGGAAACCAGCTCGGGCCGTTCCATGACATATAGAAAGCTTTGCCCAAGCCTTCCTGAGTCGGAGCTTTCCTCGTTAGTGCCGACGGCAAAAGTCAAAGTGGCTGAGCTGTCTTTAACAGAGTTCAGTCTTGTCAACGGTTTTACTTGGTTTCTCCAGAAGTCTGAATCTGACGAGGTCTGTTTTGCAGGGGACTTTTGGTATGATTGGCCCTATAAAATAACTGTGGATAGGTTCAGACTTCTAGAGGAAAAACCGAGTATGATATTCCTCATCCGCACCAGTCACTTCGATCTTCAGTCACACACTCTCTCGCGTCGAAGTCTCGATTGGACGCAAAGACCAGGTTTTTGCCACGCTTTTCGCACGAACTCCCTTAATTTTACTTTTTCCGGAGAATAAAAGAAATGAAAAAGAGGGGGAGATTCAACATAAATTTGATCATGCGCTCTAGTCCTGATCCACACGCTAAAGCTTTCTGTCATGTCGGTATACTTTGGAGAGTCTTCTTTGGTCATAGCAATGACTCGGGGATGACTCGGGAGAAAGGAAAGAACTCAAGCAATGAGCTGAAAGACACAAGGTGCTATCCCAAGCCAAAAGGCAAATAGAGATCTGTAGATTATTAAGGTAGAGTTTGGGCAGGGCCCAAGATGTGCGCCATATCTCGACTTGGCCATGTGAGGAAAGCGTGGCATTGAACCCTGATCACTCTTTAGGAAGGTAACTTCATGAACGTGCGAAATGCCGGAGCGATAGTGATAAGAAGAGGTTCCAAGAGCAGTTCAAGGTTGCTATCGATATACCTTTCTAAAAGGAAGTTCACGATCTTGATCCAACCACGCTGAGTGAGCCATACATGCCGCGATAAGAAGGAAGTAGTCGCTTAAACAAGACAGAGATATGAAGAAGGAGCAGCTCAGTCGAGACCATCCAACCAGGTGCATCCCGACCCTGCTTTCTTGCAGAAACCTCCATCTTGCAGAAACCTCTTTCTTGCAGAAAGATCCACTGGATGTGCGAGAGGTGGTATCGCTTGCTTGCTGCCTAACCCCTCACACCTCGTCACTTCGTACTCATGCGATTTATAATCGCTTGTCGAAAATGACAGAAAATTGCGGAGAGCATAAACATGTTCCCTCATCGGTCGTGAGATTTGACAATTCTTTATCCCGGAGAAAAACCTGGGGAAAACGGGGAAGACAGGGCCGAGGGTCCAAGTCGACATCCTTATTCGCTCGCTACTTCTAATTGATATTTCTATGATGATACAGATCGCCAGGTAGTCCGGATTGAGAGGTTCCGCTTCGGACCTCATACCGTCTTGAATTGAAGATAGACTAGAATAGCAGGTTGTGGAGCTTAAAACCCTCGCCTGCCGGACAAACTGCCTATTGAGGTACACGGACTTGTTGTCTACTGCTCGAAGCGCGCGCTGCAGGTATACCG
>JACBAH010006658.1:0-12965 GCA_014282315.1 Neospermospora avenae | reverse complement strand
TGGGAAAAGACTGCCTCGGCTATCTGAGCTGTGACAGTTTTGCTTGCCTGTGACATTCGCTTTCCCCGACAGTAAGCGAGCCCCGAGCGAAACTGGAGGTGGGCCGGCTAGTATCCGTTGAGTTTCTAGTCCCTTGCCTGGAATTCCAGAGATTGACGAGATTCATAAAGCGCCTAGAGAACCCGAGCTATCACACAATTTAAGACCGAAGCTCCCTGAATTTCTTGACCAGCTCTGCCTTTATATCCAATAAGGGAACCTCGGAGATACATTCGGGAGTCTCGACTTTGTGTCGCACACCTCCTGCAAGACTTGTTGCCATCACACTATAGAGCAATCCCTTTGTGCTTTAGTTGTGTGGGATGATAAATTCGTGTCCGATCACGCGCCTGTCCGGTGACGTTAGTAAACATATATTAATCGCTTTTAGGACTATTCTTAGCCGCTGCAGCTCGACAAAATGCCTTGTGCTCTTTGAAATGGGCGACCTGGCAAGCCCGCCCGCAATATGTGACCTCGTTGCACCTGCCGCACCGCATCAACTGTACAGAACCCTTTTTGCAGCTTGCACATTAGGCCGGCATATATAAGAGGCCCCCTTGTTTCCACTTTCGGTCTCTACAGCTGCTAATAAATCCTCCGCTGCCTTTTTCGTCAATCTCAACACCCGCTGTTCACCCAAACTAACCTGCGCCGCCGACTATGCGTTCCCTTCAAAGGAATAAAGCCCCTCCGCTAGTTGTTCTACTAGCTTTTCTAGTTGAATCCCAAAACCATCGAGAAGTCTAGAGACCGATTCTACTAGAAATTGCAAGATTTCCACTTCGTTGAAATCGCTGATTTTCTCAAATGCAGTATCGCTTTGATAGGGTAATATAACAGCGAGATCGGATTCATTCAGCCGTTGAATACGGAGGTATCGAAGGACGCTAGTTGGTAGCGGATCGGTCAGAGTAAGGGAGACTGTGGAGGTCGAATTGAGCCCAGCCGATACCTAGAGTTTTTGTTTTTTATCAAAAAATGGCGCAATGGGATGCGTAGTAAGAACGAGATCATAGCTGTCGTTGAGATTGCCGGGCACGACAAAACCATCAAGACGTAAAAGGAGACTATTTGGAACAGGTCCATAATTGATGAAAACCTGGAAGAACACGTCTAGGTAAGCGCACTATCATAACTCCACTTCATATAGCAACATGTTTCCGTCCAAAGGGAGTCCAAAGGGAGTCCAAAGGGAGCAGGGAATCATACTTCGCCATCGAAAGAGGATAAGCTGTTCTATGGTGAAGAGGTGTCTTTTGGCGCCAAGGATGCCTCATCGCTCAAGTTACTTTGCTCGCTATCTGCATAACAACAGGAATATCGAGAGCTAGCGCTTGTGATTTCACACCATCACGAACTTAATAAAGGTTCGGGAAGACTCTGCCAACAATACTCAACCACTAGTCTGTCAATCACACCGGTACATAGTACTATCACAAGAATATCAGAGTCAAAGAAGTGCCGGAGCTAGGTAGGTACGAAATGACCCAAGAGCGCCGAGTGTTACTGTAGATTCAGCAAGGACAATTGCCACCACATCAACATGCCGATCTAGGAAAGCGGGGATGCTTTCAGGCCTTTCGGGAGTGTTCATCCAGAGAATTCTGCGGCACAGAAGCGCCAAAACCCCATTGGATGTATGCTGTTAATTGAGGAGCGTCCACTATTTGCAGCGCATGCTTTTGCTGGATAATTTGTATGCAACACTGTTTAACATTGGTTCTTATCAGACAGAGCGTCTTTTACGGAATCAAGTGCTGCAGAATAAGCTAGGAATAAACACATCAAGACATCAACCAGAGCACTGCCGTTCCCCGGATTCCAGGTTGAACGATGGAAGATAGGAAGCCAGTTTGTCTCGCTGTCTGACCAAAAGGAAAGTGGAATTACAGCCAAAATCCCGATGGGGAATTGGGGCAGGTGGATGCACAAGTCCAGCGCTAACAATAGTTGAGTCGCACAAACAACGATTGGCCCACCCACCTGTTTTCCAGGATAGATGACAGGGCAGGGATTATTCGGCCAGTGCATCGAGAGCATTGTGAGCCAACCCCTCATCACACCGCTTCGTGGTGCTTACAGCACGCCCTCTGTACCGAGTGACTGGGCTCTGTTGACTTTTCCCATCATGTTGAAGCAATTGTGCGGTACAATGCACCAAACATGACGCTGAAGCCGCGAGAGCACGAGCAACACAGAGATCCAGGAGCACAAGGGTCATGGAGATCTGGGGACAGTGCGGAGATGTAGCTCGAGACCACCCAGCCATCAATTTGTGGGGCATGAATTTAAGCGCTCTCGCTTAGCAACCTTGCCCCTCGAAGCCAATCCCTGGTGAGGGGGTTGGAAGTGGTGTGAATACTCTGGGGGGCGGCAAACCGACGATTAAGCCTCCCTGGAACTAAATCTGACCTCTACGCGCAGACGCTCATGTATGGCACGTCTTGAGCCGCCAATATCAGGATGCCAACAACTGGCAGGCCATCGGACCTACGCCCTCATAAGGTACCCATTTGCCCCTTCCAATTTATTTCTTTCATTTCAATTCAGATTCAACGATCCACTTTCTACCAGGAATTCGAGGTCCAGAGCATTTTGTTTATGTTTCGCTTGTCAGTCTATGCTTATTAGTATTAAAACGCTGCAACAATGAAGATCGCTTGTTTACAGTTCGCGCCCCAGGTATGTTCAAGTCATGAGTGTTCGCTGAAGGCGTGTTGTTTGAAGTATTTCTGCTGACTGGGTTCAGGTGGGCGATATTGACAACAACCTCAATCGTGCGGATGCAGTACTCAGTCATGCAAAAATTGGAGCATTGGATATCCTTGTTCTTCCAGAGCTGGCTTTCTCTGGTACGTTAATTCCATGTTTCGCATCTTGCTCACGAGGAGAGTTATTGCGGAGCTATTAAGACCGAGTCAACCTTAGTAGGCTAATATGTACCAGGATACAACTTTCATTCTTTACAGCATATCAGTCCATACTTGGAACCCAGTGGCTCCGGTATCACAGCACTGTGGGCAAGAACCACGGCTCTCAAGTATGATTGTATAGTGACAGCTGGCTATCCGGAGAAAGTGGATGTTGGGCCAAATTGGCCTGATACTTGCCCTAAATACTACAACTCTGCTATCGCCGTTAATGCTGATGGTGAGACCATTGCCAATTACCGAAAGTCTTTTCTCTACCCCACAGACGAAACATGGGCGAATGAAGGTCCTGATGGCTTCTTCGAAGACAAGATTGACGGCCTTGGACTTGTAGCCATGGGTATCTGCACCGACCTCAAGTAAGCACTACCTTGAAGTGTTTTGCAAGTCAAGTTCGCTAATCTCTGATAGTCCATACAAGTTTGACGCACCTAGAATAGCTTGGGAGTTTGCCCACCACATTTTGCACCGGGAAGCCAATCTTGTGGTCCTCTCGATGGCGTGGATGACTCGAGAAAATGCCAGATCATTCAGTAGAGCACCCATGGAACCTGATATGGATACTCTCGCTGATTGGGTCACGCGACTCGAGCCTTTGATTCGTGTAGAGGGAGAGAAAGAAATTATCGTTGTCTTCGCGAACCGAACTGGTTCGGAGGAAGATGCAACATATACTGGAACTAGCGCAGTTCTTGGTATTCATCGTGGCGAGGTAAAGGTTTATGGAGTCCTTGGACGCGGCGAGAGGGAACTGCTTATGGTCGACACGTCGAAGCGTCCGATAATGAAGCTTGTTTGCGAACCAAAGCGCCGCAAGACATCAGCGCTACCCGATGGTATATTGTTGGATGCAGAGAAAGCCGCAAGCCCAAGAGACTCCACTGTATCTGTGTCTACAGTAGCTTCGGTGTCGAGCATGTTCACCGAGGTATCCACGTCTTCGAATAATACTTCAGTGGATGCAATGGACCCTCCACCATACTCGCCATACGCACCAATTCAAGAGTTTTTCCCAGAGATCGATCTCCCAACGAAACTAGTACACCAAAGTCCTCCTGCTTCATCTACATCTCCCAAGCCACAGGATAATTTACCAACGACTGCCTCGACACCAACACCACTGATACCACAGCAAAGCCTACCGATTCCAAGCCCATCACCGGCGCCAATCACTCAGGAGCAAAGAATGCCAACGCCGATCTCACTCGAGGATGCAGAACCACTTCCACTACAGGCAGTGGCCACAACAGTTTCACTCCCACCACCAGCTTCGTCTGGACCGAAGCAGCGGATGCCAACACCGATCCCACTGCAAGAAATCAGACAGAATCCACTGTACAGAATGGCTACAAAAATCCCAGTCCCACCGCCAGCACCGGCTGGACCAAATAAGCGAATGTCAACGCCTATACCAGTTCCCCCGTCCGCCCCGTTTTGCCCTAGGGATAGAATTCCTACGACAAGCCTAGCTCTCGATGTAGAATCTCGACCCCCTTCACCCAAATCGCGGAACCAAGGCTCTCCTGTGCTTGAGCGAATGCTCACAAGCTACTACGACGACGAGGACGTGGTCCAATCTCCAGTGTCCAGTGAGTACATGGAAGATGTCTTTGACAGTGAGGTCCGAGCCGATTTCTGCTCCCCGATAGTAGGTTCTTTTGCCATCGCTCTCAAGACACCCGCCATGAGGAATAATACCCTCCAGACGAGATTTGAACTTCCAGAGTTGGTGTACGAGAATGACGTCGAGAAGGTCTTCTCGTCGCCTCATCTTGCCACGCAATTTGAGTCTATTTTCATGAGCCACAGCCTTGGACCACGAAGCTCGCATATTATTCCCCGCCCTCGAAGCGCCGTGTGGTGATCGTTCGCATTTGTCGAGGTGCTAAACTGAGTTTACATTTCGGGTGCGTCAATGTGTAAAATTCTCATTAGTTTGCGATTCAGCATGGCGTTTAAAGCTTCCTAATGATGAGGCTTCGGGTATTGGGAACGGGGAGGTGTTTGGGAGATTAGGAGTCGTAATGATGTCGGATGGAATTTCGGTCAGTGTAACCCAAATTCATGAGCCAAGTTAAAGATCAAACATATCTCTGCCGCAAAGCTTGAACAGTAGCTCTCATGGAGTTTTCATATCTCTTGTGATCATATTCCGTGAGACGGCGTTTGCTTTCCGACTCGTGAAGATGAGCTCTGATCACTCTTCCGTCTTTATGCGATATCAGTCACTCAGGAAGCCCAATTTCGAGCCAGAGAGTGGTCGTGGAAAGTGAGGCTGTAGACTCAGGACAACATCCTTATCGGCTAATGCTGCTAAATGGCTATGTGTATGGAATGGAGAATCAGATGCCAACGAATAACAAGGATCATAGATGCCGAGGAATTGCCTATACACAAGAGGGAAATACAGAGAGCCCTCGAGATGTGTGGGGGAATTCATAGCCTGTGCAATTGCAAGTTGCCTAACACATTATGATGGCCACCAATTTTTGTCTCTGTTACACATCAATCGCAAATCGATGCTTAAAACAACTCAGCGTTAGTATACTGTCTACGCCGTGAGCATCTTCGACTCGCTAAGTTCGTACCGCGTATAGCACCATGGTACTGGGATCTATCAACCTGTGAAGATCCGGAAAATAAGCACGCGAATTACCTTGACGCCGTTGAATATACCATCTGCCCAATGCACGAATATTGATGTGTGCCACATTTAGCCGCGGAATGGCTGCCAGATTAAACAGCATGATACTTTGACGGATATGCTGTCGAATCACAATAGGCGACTCAACGGGCGGTGAAAGCCGTTCCTCAGGAGAGGCGGTTGCATTTCGGGCCGCTCGATGCAGCACAACACCATATACAAAATTTCAGCGAAGTTATCCTTGTTACTCCGATTCATAGACTCAACGGGGATGTGTTAACAAAAAGAGAGGCGGTTTTGGTCGGACTGTAGCAGGACTTGAAAACCGATCCGAGCAGCTTCAGTAGTCATTGGCACGAAGGCCGTAGTACAAAAACAAATAAAGATAGGCCATGACCGCCGGGATAATTAACAGGAATTGAAACTCTCGCAATCAACCAAAGTACCCCCAACACAGAATTGAATGCCCTCTATTGCATTTGTTCGAATGGTCGGTTGTGGACAAAGAAGGACCCGACAGTTTGGTACGTACCGCCAGGTTTTCTGATAGCGTCTTGCTTGCAGGCTTAGGGATGTCGCATCAACCCTTGTATGTCACGTTAATGGACCAATAAGCGAAAGGAACAAGCAAAAACAAGCGAATACTTAGTATTAAGATACGAAGTATATCACATCCCTTAGTTGCGGGATCGTACGAACAGCAGGGATTCCTTGTTCCTCTACAGTAGAACTCCCGGGCGGAGGTATGTCCAGACGAGAGATAGCCATAGTCTACCGCAAAATACAGTACCAAGAAGCCTGGCTCGTTCGCACCACTCCCAATTTCTGCGTTGCGAGCACCAGGTGATATGCCATGTCATTGCTCAGACAGTCCAGTGCAATTGGCTGCTACGCATACGACAGCTGCACGTTGGCCGCAAGATGCTGGTTGAAGACGCCGAATACCGCTACTAGGCAATCTCAAGGATTCACAGTTGGCTGGGTTAAAGGCGGGGCGTCAGCTATTCAGCTACTTTCATTCGTGAAACGTTACGCGCTGGCATAGTCTCGCATCCCGCTAGCATAGATTAAGTCGCACCCGCATTCCGCAATTTCGCATCCCAAGTGGTTCTCCACCTCAAGGCTGGAGCAGATTACTGCCCGCTATCACGATCTCCACGCTCAACTCATGTGTGTAAGCGCTGGCTACTGCCAACAATTCAAATGCTCGGCAAGGAAAGGCAGTCCCAGAAGGCACAGTTGTTCCGTCTCGATCATCGCTCAGGTCAATCCGCGCATTTCATTGCAAACCAACATTTGGCGTCTCTCTGTGCCGTAGCAATACCGGAAGAATCAAGCGAGTCCATCCGTTATCCATCGCGCTGACCGTAGGCCGAGGGGCACTTTGCCGCTAATTATTTCCCTTCCCATTTCTATACCTTTCGAGTCTTCCTCTTCACTGCGCTTCCAAGTCCAGCCTTGTTCGATCGGCGCCTTCATACTGAAGTCTAAGAATCATACCGTAATTATTCGTCCAAAGTACTATCGGCATTTCATGTATCGAAGGAGTTGGTATAGGAGCTGCGACGATGAGGATCGGGTGTCTTCAGGTTTGTGCGCACATTCTGTTTTCAGCTAACCGTCCAGCTAACGTGGAGACCGCAGTTCGCCCCGCAGGTTGGCGATGTAGATAATAATCTCAACCGTGCCGACGCAGTCCTTAGTAAGGCAAATCCTCAGAATTTAGATCTCCTGGTTCTGCCCGAGCTGGCATTCTCTGGTAAGTGCCTTACAGTATCTTTTACACCCAGCTTGCAATTATCAGAAACCCGTGGACTTCTTGACACTTGCGTTTACGGAATGTAAACATGTTCCTTTGCAAGCCCGAGTCTTCAAATCGAGAGCTATCCAGATTCGTCTATGCCATCCTGCAAGCTATTGTTGTAACACTGTCATGGCGCAATGCTGATCCTTTGTAGGATACAATTTCAAATCTCTGCAGCACATAAGTCCTTATCTCGAACCTACCACGTCTGGAATCACTTCTTTATGGGCTAGGACAACAGCTTTGAAATACGACTGCGTTGTTACAGTCCGTATAAGTTCGAAGCTCCATGGTCCGCTTGGGAATTCGCATATCACATTCTCCACAAAGAGGCTAATCTGGTTATCATATCTATGGCGTATGTGTAGATCCGTACCACTCGATCGCTTATTCCCTTGTTGGGTGATCATGAGATCTTGAATACTAACGATTACGTGCAGATGGCTCACGCGCGAAGACGGAAGGTCGTACAGTCGATCACCGAAAGACCCTGACATGGATACCTTGTCATACTGTTAGTTATGGGGAAACCCTTTCTGTTCTTATTTTCTCTAATGATTCAAATTTTCTTGAGATCTTTCGTCAAGCAATCACTAACTCCCCATCTCGCTAGGGCTTGCTCGACTGGAACCACTTATCAGAGCAGAGACACAAGGCGAGATCATCTGCGTCTTCGCAAACCGAACAGGTACAGAAGATGAGGCAGTGTATGCGGGTACAAGTGCTGTTCTGGGAATCCAAGGAGGTGAAGTAAAAGTTTATGGTATTCTGGGTCGGGGCGAGAAAGAGCTCCTCGTTGTGGACACGAGTAAGCGCCCGCAAGCTAAGTTGATCTCCGAACCAAAATCCACCGCTTCTGCTGCCGCAAAGGATGACAAGGAGATCGAGATGAAAGGACAGGATAGGGTCAAGCACGAGGGAAAGGCCAATAGCGAGAAGGAGCTGATGCTCGACACGAAGCAGCAAACGGACGAGGAAAAGGCAAAGTACCGCAGAAAAGAAAGGGAAAGAGAGAGAGCGAAAGCAGAGGCACGAGAGAGGGAGATCGAGGAAAGGCTAAGGGCAAAGGAAACAGGAAGAGATAGCCTGGAACCCACAATCGCCAGAACAGAATCGTCTCTTTCGAATAAATCCAATCTCAGCCTTAGTACGACTGGAGCAACAGTCTGCACGACGCCAGAACATAGCGAGCAGCCACCGATGACAATGGAAGACATCATGACACCACTCTCTCCAGTCGATCCATCATCGCCGAACGCATTCTTTGCCCCCATAAGCCGCCGGCATGAAGCTGAAACGCTCCGCGAATGTCTCAGGTCCAGCATTGGGCAACATGAATTTGTCAATCCCTTGCCCGGCTCTCCGACTTTCAAAAGGCCTTCATCACCCAAATCGAGGAACGCAAGTCGAAATCGCAATCCAGAGCAGCAAGAGCAACCTCCCGTGAAGCATGATCCTGCAAGAGCAGAACAGAGAAACAGCAAACCTGCTGAAGTCGAGTCACCACAACTATCACAACCACATTCAGCCGCTGCAGCCGTACCTGATCATTATGACCCGTCGGCCACCAGTTCTACCGAAGTTTTCGGGCCGCGGAGTGCCCACACATCACCCCGCCCAAGAAGCACGGTGTGGTGAATAATCGATACATTTGTGACTTTTCCCAGAATACGAAGTGCAGCAAGGAGTTTGGCAAAGCGATACGGGAGCAGACAAATGTCTGATAGAGCTACAGGCAAGGTTTGATTTCGGGACACATGGAGTAGATATATCGAATACTCTGGCCGTTTTGACGCTTAGACATCATTCTTTGCTAGTTGACTTCCCTTTCCTTTGAGTACGAGAGGTTTTGGCATGATGCACCGTCGAATAGTAGTACGAGCAATACCTGTCTTTCGCGTAATCTCGTCGGCCGAATTTCCGGATTTCCACACTGGTCGAACTGTAGAACGTGCAGGGGTACCCTACTCGTTTTGAGGTGTTTTCCGCCATGAGGGGAGAGTAAAGAAGAGACTCGATTTCGAATTTAGAGAGATTCTATAACGTCCATCCCTA
This sequence comes from Neospermospora avenae, assembly GCA_014282315.1. Lineage (NCBI taxonomy): Eukaryota > Fungi > Ascomycota > Leotiomycetes > Helotiales > Ploettnerulaceae > Neospermospora > Neospermospora avenae. The sequence continues at coordinate 3,490 of JACBAH010006658.1, read as the reverse complement.
CGTGCCGAGAAACCCTGCGCGCCGAGAAAAACATGAGGTACTTTGACTTCGATCATCTCAAACTTCAAACCATACTTATATAATTACCAAAGTAAATAACCAGTAGTTTCACCTAGCTATTTATGAGTATTTTGACTCCTACGGAAGGAACTTTTAGATTTGCGATGTCGCGATTGCGCTTGACTCAAAAGAAGCTTCTATTCATATTCTATTACAAGTCCTGTACCACAGCTTTTCTAGCTAGCTCTTATTACCCATGACAAATTTTAAAAGCCCTTATCTAAGGTTTAGAATTAGAATTTTTCGTCCGAGACTCCCACAAGCTTTGTGGCTAATGTGGCGCGTAAAGAGTTGCATGGCTCGTCTTTAGGCGGGAATCAAGGCAGCCAAACATAAAGAGTCACCAACTCGCAATACAAACAATGAGCCATATTGGGCTGTGGACGCAATGTTGAGAGCCATAAAAGATGCGTCAGATCGAGGTTGAAAGATATGTAGTCTACTTCTCTTTAGTCTCGTAGCACAGTCTAAGGTCAGTTGGAACGGAATTACTGAATACATAGAGTCACAGGAAGATTCAGAGGACGATGATCAGACGTATCCTACAAGTTGCCATACAGTTGAGAAGGACTGGAACCCTTTAAAACTTCGCAATTTTACCATAAAGGTACTCTTTCAGAATGGACACGTCGCTCTCAAAGAGAAGGGATCAAGGAGTTATTTCTATAACTTCTCTACTGTCCCAAGGTCAGGTAAGTGGAACTGCCAGCCTAGAGCAAAAATGCGAAGCTACCCCGAAGTCCCGTTACACTAGTTCAGTGAATCGCCTGGTCCGCTTGCTCTCCTAAGCGGGTCCGTACAACAACTGTAATTACACACATAAGATATCCTCTCCGGGTTCTACTGTAGAGAGTATCTACTGAGCCTAAGGTTCCAGATCACGCGTTCGTGACACTGCCTCCCGATGAGACATTGCTGCAATCCGTCGCAGACCTTGCGATGATGGATTGTGTATGCGTTACTGCAGCTGAAGCTGTGATGCTTGGAACCGGAAGATCCGAAATGCCATCTACGTCTGTTGGCATTGCTTATCAACTTCATACTGAGCTGCCTCATCTTTGGTTGTATATGTCAGTTTGGAACACCATAATAAAGCAGGGAAAACAGTACCTGGCGTCATTGGTCTCAATCTTGCCTGTAAAAGCGTTTGCGGGTCTTCTGTGCCCTGATCTTCCCGGTGGTATTGAGTATAGGCCTCGGGGAAATGTGTACTGAACTCGTCATCAATAAACTCTTTTCCGAGAAGCATATCGAATGGCCCGGTTTTGACGAGAAAGAAGTCCGTCATCAGGGACATGCTCTCCTCGTTCCGATACCATGTCAATGTGATAACTTTGTCTGTTATATGCCGGTTATCGCTGGCGTCTTCCATTATCATTGGCGTGCCTTCGAAATCTCGAATGAATGCCAGTAAGCCAGAGCGCTCAACAACATCGCGCTTTATCCAATTACCATTGCATCCTGTATCCGGCTTAGCACGGCATGCTTGCCAGTGTGCCTTCCCATCCTGAACGCCTGCTGAAATGTTATAGACCATATTCCTAAGACTGATTTCACTGTTTTTCCCATGCTCGTATTTGTTGCTGCAATGACTTGTTGCTCAACAATGGCTGAATTGTTGATATTCCCATTGATGCTGTTGTTCACGTAAACATTCGAGCTTTGCTGAGGTTGAATTCGAACGTCCCCGATTACAATCTCGCCTTCTTTCGGACCATTGATGGTGCCGTAGTTGTGGTCTCGAGTACTGACAACGTTGATGTATGTGTCTGCGCGGGATCTTGAGCAAGATTTTCATCAGCTATGTAGCAGATTGCTCAAGATGATGAGCGACTCACCCAATGATGAGTTGTCTGAATAACAGGAAAGACCGTCTAAACGCTTGCGAAGCCTCCAAAAAGGACTTTTGGTACTCCTTGAGTTCTGTTTTGGAGACAGATTTCTTCTCTTCAGTGATCACCAGTTCCTGCCGGCAATTATCCAGAACGCTCTGATGAGAAATGCAACTACTAAGGGCAGCCTTTATAGAAGAAGGGAAGTCTTCTGAAGATGCGTCAAAGAGGGATTGAACTTCTTGCAAGATGGATATGTACACCTCGGAATCCTCCATCTCTCGGATAACCTGTCGGCCAAGTCGTTCCAATTCCAGGTCACGAGAGGTTCGCGCCTGAGAAGTTTGTTCCCCGTAAAAGCCACGACCTATGGTGTATACATCTCCAAGATGTACTCGAGCAGCGTTAGATGCCTCGATGTTTTGATACCTCTGCTTGTCAATGTCGCTGATCAGCTTCGTCACACCGATTGATGCAGCTAAAGGATCCATGGCTGCAAGCAGAGATAGGATCTCCTAGGAACTGAGATTTATTTGGGAGATGGCCTTTGACATAAGCGCGGACGAGAGTAAATTGGGACTACCGTAGGGATATAACTTAGTCATTATTGAAAGAAAAAAAGAACTTCACACTCAGCCGCAGTAGATAATGCGAGCTGCATTAGCCACATGAACCGGGCTGCCTGGGCGATGGGCTCGGTGTACAAATACAGCTAGTGCCAATCGCGGTTATGCAGGCTCAGTGAAAAGTCTGGGTCCCTGATTGGATGATCGAGACGCTGGTTTGGCAGGTTTTACACATCCTCAGCGGCACCTGACACATGCGCAGCGTAGCCACATCGACATCTGATTCTTCAGCTTGATGTACCAACATCCGTTCAGCTCTGCATACTACCATCCAAAAATAAAAATAAAATAAAACCGTCACGTCTGATCGCAGCCTGGAGTCTCTCTATCCTCCGCAATCATGTCAAATCATGCGTCCTCGACAGATCCTCCAGCTGTGAAGCGAGGGTATCACAAGCTCGCCATATTCATGGCTTCAGAAAAGACACAGCAATCTTCCGGCGGTTTAGCAAGCTTAATATGCTAAATTTAATGAGTCTCCAAGCAGAATTAATCGCATTTGAAGAAGACTACGATGTAGTATGGGATGCCGACGAGAAAGATGCAGGCCGCAGGGTATTCTCTGTCAACTTCAATACTCTTCCAACGGCGCGTGCAGATACACCAGATTATAACTCGGAAGCTCATTTTGAGCGACAATGGCAAATACTCATGGCTATTCGAAGCAAACTGAACGAGTACAGTGAGTCTGATGGATCTTAACCAGCATGTTCTTTTCTATTGCATTACTGATGTAATTTCAGATGACACGTTGCTTCAGGTGGCAAAAGTATACAGTCTAGACGAGCCAGAGGCAGAGAACGTCAAGATACTGCGGGACTGGCTGGAGCGCAAAGACTATGGCAATGGAGAGATCACAGGCGCCGAGCGCAAAGCATGGGTAGAGCCAGACGTTCAGGGCACGCGACCAGGCCTTGAAGATCTTGTGGCAATCCATTCTAAAGGCCAGGAGAAAGCGCCCTTCTCTTCCTG
>JACBAH010006657.1:0-12964 GCA_014282315.1 Neospermospora avenae | reverse complement strand
CCACCAGATAGCTCACATACCTACAGTATGACGTACTGTACCGGCCCACGAGCCTCATATCGAAACAGGGCTCAAAAGGTAGAATCCAGGAACAGCTGGGAGTCCCCCAGACAGGGAGACAGGCACCCGTTAAACCATTCAATCGATTCTGCCAAGAAGGACAAATATGAGACTTGAATCATCTAGAAAGTAAACCTTAAGAACCCCACAATTGCCTGTTACAGACGATTTCCATGTCGCGTGAGTTAGCTATGACGTAGGTACCTTCCGTACCTTCCTAGTTCCCGGATCGAAGCGAGCTAGAGCACGCCAGGAAGCAGGAAGCTCGAGACTCATGCTACCACCTGCAGTCAGCTCATTGCAGCAGCTACAAAACCATATTCCTCCCCTCACTGCACCTCTTCCTTCTTCATACCTTTCACAACACCACACACACACTTCTAGTACGATCAACTTCGAGATTCCTCACCCACTCTATCCAACAAACAAAATCATCCCCGAACCAAACCAAACCCAATACACCTCACCTCATCAGCAATCATGGCTCGTGGAGAAGCATCCGTCATCAAGTGTCACTACAAGGGCAAGACCGAGGACTTCGTTGTCTTCGTCGATGATCCAGAGGCCGCCGAGAAGATGAAGACTGATAGCACCATCCCTCTTGCGCAGGTCGTTAGCTCTTTCAAGGTCTTTGTTAGCAAGTACGTTTGTTCTGCTCATGATTTATCCCTTCATCTCACTTTCATTCCGTTTGATCGACTCATGTGGTCCCAATTACCCCTCACTTGTGCAACCATCATTTACCCCACCACCAAGCTCCAATGTCCCTCACCAGTGGTTCACCACCTGTTCGCCACTCCCACTTGCCTCACCAGTTTAGCCATATCATAAACAGACGGAAGGAATAAAATGTTAACGCTCATCCCTTTAGGCAAGGCAAGCAAGGTCCTCTCGATGGCGCCTCCAATCAGACTCTCGAGACCGAATTCGGCACTTCAGTTGAGGAGGAAGTCATCAAGCAGATCATCGCTAAGGGTGAAATGCAACACACTGAGGTATTTTTACCAAGCCAATCCTACAGTACAACAACTAACATGTTCGACCAGGGTGCTGCACGATCAGGACAGAAGAACGACAGCATGGGAGCTCGTGCAGGTCACTAAGCATCTTAGCCCTCACGAGCAGTAGGTACGATAGACAGACAATTAGGATGGACTGGAAGGAGAACGAAGATGTGGTGACAGCAGAGCAGTCCCATGCTTGCTTACTTGCTTGCTCACCTACAACATGGTGATTTCACTTGGCAGATTTGCATCGAGTGCACTGCCTGAAACGGTCAGGGTGATGGAACATCATGATCTGATGAGACGATGATACACGCTATCTTACATGCCTAGATATCCAATCCTCTGCATCCAATGAATAAAAAAAGTATCAATAAATTTCACTAGTACAAGTGCATAGGTGAAAGAGTTTCGGTTTTCGACACTGCTTAAAACCATGCAGTCACATGCCGGACAGCAATGCATATATCACTTAACATGTCAGTTTCTGTGTAGAAACTACAGCCTACTCGAACAGATCGCTGATCAAGTGTTGGCATACAATAACAAGGCTATCCATTCCTTCCTAATCTATGTAAAAACTCTCCTTCGTAACCTGATATACTCCTTCCACAATGCAAGAACTACTAGCGCCAGCATAAACCATACCCTACAGAACTAAATATACAAGTGATCTCCACCAATGATTTTCAAGCCCAGTTCCTTTCATTTCATTATTGAATTCCTTTCCAAACTATCAACGGAAGAAATTCCTAATCCCCATACCTATACTTAGACCTCTCAGTCTGTTCTCCTTCTCTTTTTCCTTTTCTTTCTTACCCTGCCTTCCCGCACCTCCCATACCTGTTCCCTCCAGCGTCTGCTGACTTTTCGACCGCGGCCTATTCTCCTTATCCTCACCCTTGTCTTCACTCATCAAATCGTTCATCGTCGGCATAGTTGTAGGTGTAGGCGTGACTCTGTTCAAAGGAACACTATTCGCACTGGACGTCCTGAGAGGTGGTGTCACAATCCGATGGCCATCATGACTCCAGCTCTTGCCTTTGAGAGTGCCGAATCTGTAAAGAGCAGAGTTCGCCGGACTGCCGTTTCCGGTGATACCCAGACCGGGAAGAACGGTTTCGGAAGATTCAGTATTCGGCATGTTCTCCTTCTCGTCTTGAATAATGGATAAGCGAGGTCGGACAGGATCTTCGCTCTCTGGTACCTGCCATGGATCACTGTGATAATCGCCCCGGGATGGAGTGACTTTGGGAATAAGATTATCATGCCCGCTGGTCTCGTCATCTTCAGCAGTCATGTGCAGACTGGCCATGCTGCCTGAGCGTTTGGTGAAGTTGCTTGCGATACTCGCTACACTTAGCTTTCGCATCATGGAACTCGCGGAAGCGCGGACAAGATGTTCACTTCGCGCTCGGCTGGTCATGCCGGGGTAAGGTAAGATTTCGCGCGTCCATACGTCTGCAAGAAGAGCTTCAAGTCGAATACGATCTGCCCGTGATGGCGCAAGGACCGGAATGCGGTTTGTTGTGAGAAGGGACTGAGATCTGTTGATTGCTATAGATGGTGCAGGATCTTTGAAAGCACTCGTGTTCTTGATGATGACTTGACAGAGGCCTGACATTGAACCGATAGTAGTTGCTCTGTGAATCGAAATTCTTCTGGCCACAGTGCCTATTAAAGAGTCAGCAATATGAAGGACGGCATGTGTTCTACAAAGTTCGAGCTTACCAGGCTTTCCAAAAACCGCTCCCATTGGTTTGACGGGCATTAACAATGAAGTGAATAAAGCTTGCTCTCCTACATCAAGATTGTCTCTGCCAGACTGGTGTGCTAGCCGACTTCGCCATTCTAGTTCTTCCTTTGGAGAACATGCACTCATGGTAATTTCGAACAGTTGGTGGTCGGATTCGAAGATCAGTTTCCACGAGCAAGGAGCAGTGTGACACTGCAATCCTAGATTCTGGTCAGACAGATACCTTCAATTCGCAAAGCTATGACTCCTGCGATTCTTCGAGTAAATTCTTACCTCTGCCATTGTCAACCTCTTCAATCCGCACATCACTGAGTGCAATACAAGCCTGAACAGAATACACCTGATCGTTCTTGGATGCCGAAGCGAGAAGAAGAAAGTCACGATACAGGAGGCAGATCATATACTGGCCATCAACTCCAGCCGCTGTCTGCCATGAGATGTGGAGAACTCCACAAAGATGAATATGCCCAAGGATGCGAATGGACGTCTTTGAACGAGCACCAGGCTAGAGAAAGTAAGCACATCTCCGTTGTATCATTTGGGTCTTCATACCATATCTGGAAATGCAAGACGGTCTTGTAACAGCCAAGACTTTTCAATTGTGGCTTTCATCCTTGGGTCGTCGGTTGCACGATTGATTTCGGTCGTCGCTTCCCGAAGTCGAATAAGAACGTTCTCGATTTCCATGTGGGAATCTGGGCAATCACAAACTGGTGTTTGCTTTAGGAGTTCCGAGAACAGCAGAGGATACCTACACACCCGCTGGATTGGCTGGTGGGTGTAAGCTAGTTGTACAGTATGAAATCAATCTTGACGTACCTTGACCAAGAGATCACCAATTGTCAGTGCCTTCTTCGAGTTATTATTTTGGGTGTTGATCGAAGCTATGGACGATGCTAATGCCTCAAATCCTCGTTGGTAAGCCTCCCATTGAGGAATGGTTCGATAGGCATTTGTGACGTCTTTGATCATCATCTCGTACTTGGCACCATACTCCTCGTAGACGAAGAATCGATTCATCTGTCAAGAAGGTCTGTGAGCAGGATTCAAGTTGGTCTCGACTAAAGGGATAACATGCCTTCTTGCCGAATACTCTCGCGACATCGGCCGCAACTTTTGGTTCTGCGGTCATGCCCGGAATCTTTTGAAGCCAAGATGTACCACCGACATGCTCAGGAACTGCATCGAGACTTCTCCAACGGTGGTGGACATGTCGTGGTGTGGATATTGTCACTTCCGCACTTGGCTGGGTATACTCTGAGTGAGGTACTGCCCGGTGAAGCTCACCCAGAAGTTCTTCATGGAGTTCCACAATATCATTAAGGTTCTGATTGATAGAGGCTCTAAGACTCAAGGAGAGACTCGGAATGGAGGCCAAAAGTGTGACATAGACCTGAGAGGAGTCAGCGTCTAAGAGGTTTGAAATTTCGAACATGACCCACATTCATGAGGAATTTGACGTCAGCTAAATAGCTTTCTTCGGTTGTGATGATCTCCTCAAGTATTCTGCGGCGATGCAGAAGCCGGTTCGTTACAGCCTGATCGATGATAGACCCACTTGCATGGTATGAGCTGTCTTCGGAAAGACGGCCAACATTTGAGGCTTTGCTACTACGATCTGTTCTTTGATGGCGAGAGGAGACACCGGTGCGTCTCGACTGTGGAGCAACACTGAAGCTTGCAAGACTAATGCTCGCACTCTTGACAGCCGTAACGAATCCAAATGAGGAGCCTGACAAGGACTTCTTGTGACCAGATCGTCGCCGTGTACTGGGGGTTTCGAAAAGCTCATTCTCCAGAGCAGAACTGGTAATATCGCAGCTGACGGTCTTACGTCTATCTGTGGCTCTCCTTTGCAAGCTCTTCATCCACTTGTTGAACGGTCGGTCTCCGGCCGCCGGCAGAGAATCGGGATCCTCCAAGGAGAACCTTTGAAGATTTATCGGCTCAATAGGTTGTGTATCATCAACAGTGAAGGAAAGCCCCAGTGCGGCTACATTATCCAACGTATTCCAGCCCGCACCTTTGTCGCTACCACTGGATCCTTCGCTTGTGGACTGAAGGTTGACTTCATCAAAAAGGTCTTCTTGAGAAGCGTTTCCTACGGTAGGTTTCTGGCTTGAAGGAGGAGGAATGAGAGTCCCCCAACTAGTTTTTCGAGATATATGGGTGGAGGATCGGTGCGAGCATGTTGGAGTAGACAGTACCAGTGTAGTTGTAACATTATGCCCAGCATCTGGCAGATCCATGATGTGGGAGCAAGGATCCAAAAATGTAAATACAAAATTGCTCCACTGGTCCAAGAAAGGTCGGGTCTTCGATAAAAAGGACCCAGATTACAATGAACAGAAGAATGGGATGTGGTTGACCAAGATTGTGAAGCATGAGGAAGTAAGAGGGTTAAATTTTGGGGAAGTAGCATCACTTGAGGGCCAGGGAAAAGAAGAGGCAAGTGCAAAGTTGTTATCGCCAACAAAGCGCTCCTGCCGAATATGCCATGCCACACCTACTGATTGCGAGGCCAGGCAAATTCGTCTTGGGCGAAGAAAGAATTGATACTTACCCTACCTACCGAACTATAGTATGTCTTACACACCGTGACTCGATAGCAAAGTCATGAAGACATTGCAGGACGCTTCTAGAAGAAATGTTCCAATGGCACGCAATAAGCTGATGACATTATGCAACTAACAACCTAATAGAATCATGAATGCAATGACTCCGAAGGTATGTCCTGAAAAGAAGGGCTCCAGCCTCGCCGTCTTGATATCACGAAGGATTGCCTTGACTTCATATGACCTACCTCCCGATACATGCTGTAACAATCGATGAACATACTCATGTATCGAAAACATGACCCGAATTCAAGGTTCTCGAGGCTCGAGGCTGCAAGACCTGGGTATCAGCTGAATATGAAGGCCCTAATTTGGTTAGGCATTGCCTTGAATATGAGATTCATATGTTCCAATGTCATAATGGTTGCGCACAACTCGAATGGCTGTACCGGTTCGCTTCAACCAGACATCGAGACTGAGCAGATTCGTCTTCAGCGAACGGGAAATTGCAAGTACATTCCAGAGTCGAATTCCATAGTAAAGTCCCAATATCATTTCAGGGCATTACCCGAATCAGTTTAAAAAATCACCTAATGTTTCGATGACTTCGAAAAACAGATTATCAGAAATGATGAGCCCACAACGATATCCAGAACAACCTCGCCCCGGGACGAAATTGGCTGGCCTCGAATATCAACATGGAACATGGCATGGCCTGGTGTGGCCAACGTTCGAAAGCACTGCTTCCCTTAGTCATCGAAAATTTACCCCGCCAAATCAACGCGGCCGCGTCCCTCTTGCAGCCTGGGAACAAGGCTGAACAAAAGCAAGCTGGAGCTATCTCCAGTTTCGTTGTTCACGCCAGACATGGGACTACCGTTGAAAATGGAAGAAAATTTACATGCTCCCACGATTCCTTCGGGACCTACCTCTAGCAATGCTACGAATGGAACGCAAACGAGTGGCTTGACTTTGGCACAGCTTCAAGCCAAGAAAGACAACCTCGAGGCCGAGATCAAAGCGCTTGGAGGAGTACTGGACTCCGTATGTGCAGTCATTCGAATTCGGAATCTGCGCTGACCAGTAGCAGCACGGCGTGAACATGGACACTAGACTTCTTACTCCAGATGGCTTTCCTCGAGCAGACTTGGACGTTGCACAAAGTAATCTCCCTTCTGCCAAATACTGGCAGCCACTGACAGCTTGACAGTTCGCACAACACGAGCGCGAATCATTCATCTCAAGAACGACCACAAGAGCTTGATGAGCGTCATCGAGAAACATATCCACGAACACTTCGCGCGGCTAGCAGAAAATGGATCTGAGGACGAGCCCATGACCAACGGAAGCAGTTCAACAACAGACTTTCCATCGTCGTCAGAACCACAAGTGTTGACCCCTCCTTTTGCCAAAGTCAACAGTGTTGTAGCTGCTAGCCCAGCGGAGTCTGCGGGGTTGAATGCTGGGGATCAGATCCGGGTATTTGGATATGTCAATAACATGAACCACGATGAGCTCAAGAGGGTTGCAGAGTGCGTCCAGGGTAACGAGGGGGTAAGCACCCACAAATTGACGTGATTGTGAATCATGAGCTGATAATCCCTAGCAAGAGGTTATGGTTAAGGTCTCCAGGGCTATAAGTGGCAGCTCGAGAAAACAGGAGCTTTCCCTGACTCTTATACCTCGTCGAGACTGGGGCGGTCGGGGTCTACTTGGCTGCCATATTCTGCCCTTGTGATTGAATTAGGCAACAGAGCCCGGGATGCGCTGATTCTAGAAGGGAATTAGGGCGAAAATGTTTTATGATAGGCGTTGGGTTGGAAAATCTCTCTACGATTCAGTGGGATAGCGGACGTCAAATGAGGATTGGGTCGGTCGAATGCGAAATCCACTGTGGGAGATCTGCCTTCCTCGGAATATTATAGACGATAGAATGTGCTGCAGCCAATAAAGTAACTCAGTTCCTTCGTAGAAGATTGACATGTTTATCTGAAAGATTGAATCAATTGCATCTTCCATGAGAAGGCGGGTGTTGAGTGAATCAAAATTTTGAGTCGCAGGCAGCAAAGACAAGAGTCACGTGAGTCGCTTAGCTGAGGTTTTTTCGAACAGGCCCGCCTCTGGTCCGTCAAAACATCGCTCGCAACTTCTGGTGAGATCAAATCATACTCCACCACGTCCACAAAACGAAACAGCCCAACAAAGGTGCGCCATTGCATATAATACCCCGCCGCGCAGCATCTCTTGGAGTCTTGCTGCTACTGTCAACTGTTCCTGCTAACCTCTATCGCAGCCTGAAGAGATTCTGATCAACTGTTTACCTCACCTCCAACTTTACAATAATACCAACAACCATGGCTGAAGCTCCCGCTACCGTCCCTACCTTCAAGCTCGTGCTTGTCGGTGATGGAGGAACTGGAAAGGTAAGCCTTATCGAATGCTGGTCGTTCTGCTGCTGGTCATGCTGGGCGGGGAGCGCGCAAGATGGCGTGCCTACATTCCAGCGCCAGTGATGCATCGAGAACTGGACCTTTTGCTAACATTTACATAGACCACCTTCGTCAAGCGTCATTTGACCGGAGAGTTCGAAAAGAAGTACATCGCGACCCTCGGTGTCGAAGTTCACCCTCTCGGATTCAGCACAGTATGCGACCTACCCCTCCAAAAGCTTGTTGAGCACGGCTAATATATTGACTTAGAACTTGGGCAATATTCAGTTCGATGTCTGGGATACTGCAGGACAAGAGAAGTTCGGAGGTCTTCGTGATGGATACTACATCAACGGTCAATGCGGTATTATCATGTTCGACGTGACCTCGAGAATCACCTACAAGAACGTTCCCAACTGGCATCGTAAGTATCAGGCAACAGAGAACATCCGACTAGATGCCCACTAACAATCCTTCCTAGGTGACTTGGTCCGTGTCTGCGAGAACATTCCTATCGTCCTCACCGGAAACAAGGTTGATGTTAAGGAGCGAAAGGTCAAGGCCAAGACAATCACCTTCCACCGAAAGAAGAATCTCCAATACTACGATATCTCCGCTAAGTCCAACTACAACTTCGAGAAGCCGTTCCTCTGGTTGGCACGGAAGCTGGTCGGAAACACCACTTTGGTACGTTTCTCGAATGCTTTTTGTACGCTCACTAAACATATCACAGGAATTCGTTGCTGCCCCCGCCCTTGCCCCACCTACCGCAACTGTCGATGCTGAGTTGCTCGCCCAGTACCAGCAGGAGATGAACGAGGCTGCTCAGATGCCGCTTCCAGACGAGGATGACGCCGATTTGTAGGCAGCGCAAAGCCATCTTTCAGAGGCAATAGCGATCACTTCTTAGCAGCATCTTAGAAAGTTCTTTTCCGGCGATATTTGCATTTTTGTCCATCGATACAGATAGAGGCAGATGAATAACAGGCCCTCTTCATTTTCTGGGCATGGATGTCTCACACAAGCAGCGGGCATGTTGAGATGGAGGATGGATGGATGGACTGGGAGGGACCTTTACGAACAACGAAGCAAAACGTTTGGGGTAGCGATGACTTCAGAGAATGCTGGTTAGCAGCATATTGTAGCTAGACTAAAAAGCCTACAGTCCTTTTGATATGGCCATAACAACAAATTCCAGCATTGTATTGTGACACGCGAATCGTGGAGGTGAAGACGATGACTTTCGACTGCCGGTTTCTTGTGAATTTTCATGCCAAGAGCAGCTGCGTTCTGGTCACTTCTCCTCTCATAGTTGTCGTCTGTGGTCGTTCTTTTTCTTATGTCCTACCTAACGTACATTGACAGACCGTTGCGTACGACAGTCTTCGCCTAGCTGTCTAGTTATCATTTCGTGTGACAAATTGACAATGCGCAGGCTGGTCGGTCACAGACCTCCCGTAAGCGGCTCTAACCCCACTTGGAAGGTCGCCGTTACCCCTCTGCCCCTCATCGTCATACATTTGCAACATTTTGACATATCGAGGTGAGCTTGAGAATGCTCAACAATACTTTACGGCCTGGATAGTTCCAACTCCAAGTGTGAGCTTATCATGATTGATGTGTTCTGATTTGCTCCCGAAAGAAAGACACAATTCGGTACTTGAATGCAAGCCACGTTCTACGAGTTTGAGGGACCGTGGCTGCTCTTGACCAGATTTTGGCTCGAGAAGCTTGATACTAGGGAAAGCGGCTCTATGTCAACCAAGCTTTACCGCCAAGTTGCATTGGACTACGCTTGAATTGGTAGGGAGCTACATTTTCCGTGTCACCGCCTTACTGACCTTCCACATTCTACCTAAGTCTTCGTATTTGTATCTTGAAGCTGCATGGCCTCACTGTGGTATTGTCTTATCGGAGCCTTTGACTCGGGTAGTGCACCTTCTGACCCTGTCTCCCGTTGAATCATCATTCGATCGGCAAGGAGGGGTTCTCGAAGTCGGGCTCTCCTTAGTACTTCCATGAGATCGCCAGACTTCGATATGCTCAATAGCTTTATGGAAGCTGCGGGAGAAGATTCCCGTAGGTGCAATAGATTCGCACATGCTAGAGCTAGAGCTATAAATTCAAAGCTCCCCCGCCTCTCGAAATTTTGATGAGTTCCCCAACCTTCAGCGAGGTTCTTTCTGCTTCATTAACTTGTCCTTTTTCCCAAATCTATCATGCTTCTTCCTCTAGTCACTTCGTTGGCACTAGTTGCAAGTGTCAATGGCGTGAAAAACACTCGACCCAATCTCCAAGCTAGGTCACTGGATAATCACAAGTTCGCCAGACAGCTTCCTGCAAATGCGACAGGGGTGAAGACCATCACAACTCCTCAGAATATCACTATAAGATACAAGGAGCCTGGGAAGGAAGGTATTTGTGAAACTACGCCTGGAGTCAATTCGTACTCTGGGTACATTGATCTAGACGTATGCGATTAAGACACGAACAGACAATTACACTGAACTGATAACATTGCTAGGAAAATTCACACACCTTCTTTTGGTTCTTTGAAGCGAGGAACAATCCTAAAGAAGCACCAATTACTCTCTGGCTAAATGGTGGCCCCGGTTCAGATTCACTAATCGGTCTGTTCGAAGGTCAGTGGTTACTCCATGGCATCAAAATGATAGCTGACCTTGTCATTTCAAGAACTTGGGCCTTGCAACATCACCGCCAATCTCACCACGCAAGTGAATCCATATTCATTCACTGAGGTCTCGAACATGCTCTTCCTATCACAGCCCCTGGGTGTTGGCTTCTCATACGGTAGTGAAGGGGAAGGCAGTCTCAACGACTATAGTAAACCTGTCACTACGCCAACACATAGACATAACTGACCACTACACAGCGGGCACATACCAAAACAGCTCCGTCAATGGGGTACAAGGCCGATATCCCGTCATAAATGCATCCGCTCTCGATACGACCGATCTGTCTGCAGTCGCGGCATGGCATGTTTTGCAAGGATTTCTGGGCGGCCTTCCTCAGCTGGACTCAAACATCACGTCGAAAGAGTTTAACCTATGGACTGAGAGTTATGGTGGTCATTATGGACCAGGTAGGAGTAGTACTCAAAGTCTTCCTGGGACAGCAACTTACTTCGATGATCTAGCTTTCTTCAACTACTTCTACGAACAGAACCAATTGATCTCCAACGGCTCTAGTCAGGGCATTCAACTCAACTTCAACACTCTTGGGGTAATCAATGGGATCATTGATGAAGAGACTCAAGCACCATAGTGAGTCTTCTTATCAAGCATGGAATTGGTGACGTTTACTGATTATGATACAGCTATCCGGAATTCGCAGTCAACAGTAAGATAAACAGACTAGAAGACAGATTGCACTCTATTGACTCGTGCTGTAGACACCTACGGAATTAAGGCTGTGAACGATACTGGTAAGTGTGATGATCTTCTGCCTCGAACTCTCAGCTGACAATGGCAGTCTACAATTACCAGAAATTTGCGCTGTAAGTTGGCAGCCGGGTAGCCCTACTGTTATAATGAGCTATGCTTACAAAGCCATAGAAATATGGTCTCCGGTTGTTTGGATCAGGTCCGCAGCTGTCGAGCAACTAATCTCACCACCCTCGCCGACAGAGCAATCTGTACAGAGGCCACAAACATGTGCAGAGACAACGTCGAAGGGCCTTATTATGCTTACTCTGGCAGGGGAGTATATGACATTCGGCACCCAGCAGACGATCCGACGCCGCCCAGCTACTACGTGGACTACCTCAACCAGGATTCCGTTCGAAATGCTTTAGGAGTCAATCTCAATTACACCCAATCGAACAGTGACGTGTATTATGCTTTCCAGCAAACCGGGGATTTTGCGTATCCCAATTTCATGGAGGATCTCGAAATGCTTCTGAACAACTCTGTCAGAGTTTCATTGATATATGGTGACGCAGACTACATTTGCAACTGGTAGGAACCTTCTGGCAGAATTTGGTTTCCTACGTGTTGCTGATCAAGTGACAGGTTCGGAGGTCAAGCAGTATCGCTTGCTATCGACCATACAAGCAAGGCAGAGTTCGCAGCTGCTGGATATGCACCATTTAAGGTCGATGGTACGGAATACGGAGAAGTCAGACAGCGTGGCAATTTCTCATTCACCCGTGTTTATGAGGTACATTTCACTCGCGCTGGTTTCCCCTAGGGGATACGGTCTGACCAAACTAACATATTCCAGGCCGGCCACGAAGTCCCGTACTACCAACCAATCGCAAGTCTCGAGCTATTTAGACGAACCCTCCTAGGTCTGGATCTTGCAAGTGGCAACTTGAGAATCTCGGGTAATTACTCGACCTCAGGAACTGCCAATTCTACTCACACCGAATCATTTGTGGCACTACCGTCAACTTCGAGTATGGCGAATGGAACAGCAACAATGAGCTCCTCTACTGCAGCAGTGACGACTACGGCACCTCAAGTTGTTGAATGGTAAAGGATGATAAGAAACGTTTTGTATTGAAGCTTGGCCATTATTTGGAAGGACGAAGATTATATGCTAATAATGACTCGATACAAATCGGCTCGAATCGATGAATAAGATGCCAAGAAGCTGATTCTTGAAGCATAAGTAGGCTTCGTACAAAATATAAATGTTAACCATGCATGCATACTTCTATGCATCCAGTTTCAATTTCCCAAAAGCACTCATTATCATCATAACCCTGTCTGATGCACATCTGAGCGACGCAATTGCAGCTCTCCAAAATTGTCTGATTTGCTGAAATATTCTCATGAGAGCCTCTGAAAAATATCAAAGATGCGCATTCCATAAAAATATTTCATCTTGTAAAAATTTGTTGTTCTGTTTAGATTCCGCTGTTGATTGACGTGATGTTGACTTAGAGCCAGAAGTGGATTGGGGCGATCGGAATTTCTTCGGTCCTACACGCATCGCGACCTACTCAACGCGACTCTCCGCTCTTTGATATCCCCGTCACGTCTCTACATATCGTAACATCAATTGAAGTTCAACAACCGTTATATTAGCCGAATTCTTTCTCGACCATATTCTCTACAGCATAAACCACTATTCGCACTGGTATGTTATGAATATCAACCAAAATGAGTGACGCGACTTTACCCCCACCCCGCCGAC
>JACBAH010006656.1:0-12959 GCA_014282315.1 Neospermospora avenae | reverse complement strand
TTGAAGGCTCCAGGTAAGGTAGACAGACAGACGTGAATGGCTGTTTCGTAAAACCATGTGCCGCTCGCGTGTCGTTTAGGAGATCCCGGTTGCTTTTTTGTGACTGTGTAGCTAGTCTGCCAGTTTTGATAGCTACGTGTCGCTTGCTCCTGAATTAGATTGTCTGATCTCGACTCTCTGTAAACACGACGAAGATCAGATAGCGTTCGACTATGAAAGTGACAGGATTATAGCCTGATACCTACTTAGTGGCCGTGGGTTGGAACTTCGAAGTGTGAGTACCTACTTCGTACAGGCTGGGTTAATGTTGATTTCCTGAGGTAGAGGCAAGGTTGTATGAGTAGGTGTATACAGTGTCTTCCCTAGAAGCTTCTGCCTCCTAAAGGCATTCCAGCCAAAAACAGAAAGAAAAAGAAAAGAAAGAAAAAAAATGAGACTGTATGTTTTTTACTCAGTACGCACTGATAGAGGAAATAACATTTATTCGGCCATATACGAAGGTATGTAAAAAGGGGGTCAGCAGTAAGCGAGGGCGGCCGACCCTCGAACCCTCGACCTACCTAGGATTTTAAGGTTGGCTGATATGAGATGTCGGCCCGTTTCCGTTTTGCACTTACGGGAGTCCTGGAGGTATAGGTACTGTTATCAGAGTTGCCCGTACCGTTTTACTCTCGCGGACTGCTGCTCCTGACGTAGTTGAGAGCGATATTGATCGATGGAGTCGTTTGGTGTTGAGCGGAGAAAGACAAGACCATCGAACCACTAGTACTCAGTATGTGTTTGCTACTGGTAGCACGTTGGGAGCTAGCTACGAGCCATAAATAGCGACCGAGAATCTCATCCACGTAGTTGCTGACAAGCTCAAGAGGCACGGATCGTGGATCTTATGTTGGATGTGACAGGGCTGGCAGGAGCTGTGTAATGTCGGTAGGAAGGAAGATCTGCTGCAGGGAATCGAAAACAGATGGGAGGGATGAAGTTTAAAGAGATATGATGACCGCATTTGATCGTGTACTTTGAGTGACTTTCCCACAAGGGGGAATTTTAATCGTGCTTGGACTTCCTTCTTCAGACTGCTTACTTACTTGCCATTTAGATATCTGAACTACCCATACACGATCATCTCTTTCTTTAATTCATCTCTTTCTCTGGCATCGGATATTTCTCAAGATTGTAGATTTCGACACCATGACGAGCTTGGAGCAGGGAAGCGACACAGTGAAGTCTAGTGTATTACAGCATGCTTCCTCCGTAATAGATCAGCCGGCCGACATGAAGGAGAATGAGAAAGCTGGGTTTGACAAAGATTCGCACACGGACGAACGCCTAGATGAAGATCATCCACCGGTTTTCCCAGCCCTTGGGCCAATACTAGTGATAGGCGGATGCGGGTATGTCCTCTACCTTCAAACCCCATCGCCCTGAATCCTCTCCCTACACCCAAAGCACCTATTCCTAACGCGCTCCAGATTTCTCGGCTCCCATCTCGTCCGTACTCTCCTCGACGACCCGGAATCAGGTCCTATATCCATCATCTCGCGCACACCACAAAACAACCGGCACGCAGGCGCATCCTACTTCACCGGCTCCATTACAAACGAAACGCGAATGCGCGAACTCCTCTTCAAGATCCAACCTCGAATCATTTTTCATTGCGCATCTCCGTCGCCAGAAGCACCGCTCAAAGAACAAAATTTGACAAATGTGAAAGGTACGCAGGTGTTGTTGAAATGCGCGAGCAAATTACCCTTTACACAAGCGCTGGTTTATGTGTCTTCCCATGAAGCGGTTGAGATCGATTCAAAGAATCGGGAATTGAGCGAAGCGGGGTGCAAATTGTATACAGATAAAAGCAGTGAAGCGACGGCCCATCAGAAAAGTAAGGGCGTGGCAGACGCGCTGGTGCTGGCTGCGAATGGAGAATTACTGAGGACGGCTTGTATAAGACTCCCGCCTATGTATGGGGAGGGAGATCCGAGAGTGATACCGAGTTTACTGGGGATGATGAGGCAAGGGAAGCAAAATATTCAGATTGGACCTGATACGCAGGTTTTTGAACATGTGTATGTGGGGAATGCTGTACGAGCGCTGGTGTTATGTGGAAAGACACTGTTGACTGCGCGATCGAATACTGTCTCGGCAAATGGTAGTGTGGACGAAACGCAAAGCGTCAGCGTAGCAGGCGAAGCCTACTTCATCACCGATGGGCAGCCGATGTCCTACTACACATTTGCGCGCAAAATCTGGTATATCGCAGGCGATCGGACGGAGAAAAAACATATACGCTTTGTGAGCTTTTGGTTGGTGATCGTGACGGCTTGGATGAATGAGGTGTTTTATTTTGTGTTTAGTGCGGGGCAGAAGAGGCCGAAGGTGGGCACGTATGATATTAATGGGCTGAAGAGGGGATTGTGGTGGAGTATTGAGAAGGCGAGGATAAGTTTAGGATATGCCCCTAAGGATATGGATGAGGGAATGAGGAGGGGCGTTGAGGGCGCAATCTATGAGGAGGAGATGAGGAGGTTGGTGGAGAGTGGTGAAGTTGGTGCGGTTTGAGATGAGATCCGGGAGGTGGAATTTGATAGATTTCTGGACGTTTGTTTAGCGAATAGAGATACCAGAAGAAGCAATAAATGCTAGTCATACCTCATTCCAGTGTGAGCAAATTGCTTTCTTTACTTCCCCATAGATTCTCCAGATCCGCTTTGAAGGAATCTGCAACTACGAAACTCCTCGCGGAGATCTCACTTAGCATCCACATGATGTCTGCTTTCTGCA
The DNA here is from genome assembly GCA_014282315.1 of Neospermospora avenae. Taxonomy (NCBI): domain Eukaryota; kingdom Fungi; phylum Ascomycota; class Leotiomycetes; order Helotiales; family Ploettnerulaceae; genus Neospermospora; species Neospermospora avenae. The sequence continues at coordinate 10,181 of JACBAH010006656.1, read as the reverse complement.
AATCGTTGCATGCTCTTGCGCCTGCAATCCTCAGTGGGAACACGAGTAGAGCTCCTGCGATATTGGTCGTGGTCAATACAAGTTTCTCGAGCGATATGATCGAGCAGGCATGTGATTGAATAACGCTCGGTGAAAGATTAGGATAGGAAACCGTGTTGTACTGCGGGCGGTAGTCGAAGAGCCCTGTGAGGTAGATGGATATCGCATGGTAGTAGATCAAGGCTAACAGTGACCAAGAGTCATTCTCGAGAGGTCTTGAGGAAAGGATGAAGCTGCTATGCCAGTTGTTGAGACTCTGGCGTAGGATGATGCCTTCAAATCCAAGCTCGGAGAGGACCTCACCTTGGAGATGAGATGGTACCTCTGTGTCGTCTCGTACAACGTCCCAAACCCTTAAACCTCAAATCAGCAAGTTCTACATGCGGCATTGAGAGACCTACTTCATGCCTAGCCCTTGAATCTCTAACAACAAATCGTACATTTTTTCCTTCGGGTGCCAATCACTGATATCCTCCAACCAAATCTTGTCCATCAGCTGAACCCAAGGCTTCTCATTTAAAAAAGTGGGTTCATTGAAGGCAAGAGCCCGGGAGATCTCAAAGATTCGAACAGTGAGGAAGAATGACCGACCTCGACCCTTGAGATGGGCTTCTGGTCCACGGATTTGAAGCATGCGTGATGTGCCGTATAGAATGTGCTTGACCCAGCCCTCGCCGGTCATATCATGCATCAGCTACTTCTGTCAGCTTGCTCAGCAGAATCTTCTGAAGTGGCAACAATACCTCGAACAGTCCCAAAAACAGCGTCGTCCACAAAGCCGCATCATTTGTGTCAACACTATGATCTCGTATCTCATCCTGGAAAGAAACGAGCGACGTCTTGTAAGATGACAAAGCAGCCACAGTAGCAGTTTTCCTCTCCATTGTAGGCGAAAGCTTGTTCTGACTTGCATTCAAAGCACCGACTGCCATTGCTGCATGATATAGACTAGGCGAAGCCTGGAAATTTGTCACAATGGCATCCATATCCAAGGAACCACCTGAGAAGTCATTGCGTACTATGAACACTGAAAAGAAGTATGCAATGAATTTTGTGGACTCTGGCTGTGGTAATGTCATAAAAGTGCTGACTGCTTGTCTTGAGGCCTTCAAGGGCGACTTCGAAGTCAAGGGACCCGGAGGTTTGTCATTCACGAATACTACCCCGGCGCTCTTGAGTGGCTGGGGTGGGATGCATTTGATCTTCTTCTTCACACAGTGTGAACATGGTGAGCCGCCTTCGCACTATACGCAGTAAGTGAAGGGCCCTTGCTCCATAGAGGAGTGGCTGACCTTTATGCGTCGTCGAGAACATGCCTGACAACGCGTTCGGATCGCTCTCTTATCGAGCGGGCCAAGAACCATATCGAATTACTCTTAGATTCGTATGAGTCCATCCAGACCGTGGCGTCAAGAAGCTTCCTCTTACTGGTGAGCTTTGAGATCGCGAAGTCAGAGAACTGGAAGAAGAAATATTCGAGCGCATTTTCGGCCGCACATGACTCAGGTGCGGCTGAGTGTGTATTCGTAATAGTAGACTACACGCAGAACTCTATCTCTTGTTTAGATCAATATTAAGGGGTGCTGTTCATCCACTTGTGCTCGAACTTTGTCATCGATCTGTTGTTGTGAGAGGGGTAATTTCGATGCCAAGTCTGAAGTACAGACATGCGGATACCTTACTATCCCCGAATTGGAAGTCATCGAACGCGACACGTGATCGTCATTGCAAATAGATTTGATCTTCTTACATTTGCTGTACTAAAAGTGGTTCTTGACAGTGTAGAGCTCGTAAAGCATACTCATCTGAGATGATTCACCCTAAATTTTCACTCCTCCCAGGTTAGATTATTCTCGATACACTGTTTACTCGGGACTCTTCTTGGCTATCAAGAAGCGAGACCCGGCATGACTCGGGATTTTACAAGCCAAGACACCGGAAAACTCTGAACATACAGCACCTCGCACTGTACGCGGTCCTTCATCGTCTACCATGATCTACGTAGGGCGTATGGTGGATCCGTAATTTAAACGGTCTTCCCAAATGGGCTGTAGCATAGGGCTGAGCCTCAATGTAACCATTGATCGTCGCGACTCTCTAGAAAAGGGTGCATACGATTGAGAATTGGCGTTATCACTAGTCCGGATTTAGCAACATATGGGCGCACCTTTTCAGGTGCAAGCTCGAGCACTTCCTTTAGGAGCAAAACTCGAAGGGAATGAGATGTATGGCGACTCTGGTCGACTCCGCAATGGGATGACGATATACGAGAAGTTCAATTTACCCTACGACGATATAAATAATGACCTCCCATACTTACTTCTAACCTCTTCAACCGGTCAACCTCCTTCGAAATCCCCGCAGCTCATCTTCATCCTTTCCTACTCGTCAACTTAGTCAAGATGATATTCTTTGGCCCAAGATCTGTTCTCATTTTGGCTGGAATATTCGAAGCTTCGGCACTCACTTTCCCGGCACCTGCTGGTCCTTATAATACCACGCTGGCATCGTTCAAACTTACCGACAAGAATCGCCTCGATCCTTGGGCCCCGACCAAGACTCCTCGGGCATTGATGATCTCTGTCTTCAATCCGATACCCACATCTCAATGTTCCAAGACGCTCACACCATACATGGATCCCATCACTGCCGAATTCAAAGATGCAGCTTATGCACCTTTAGGCATTCCAGCTGGAGCTTTTGGCTCTATCAGGTACCAGACATGCAAGTCCAGCTCTCGAAATGCTCAGGCCTACCCAATTGTCATCTTCTCACCAGGAGGCGGAAACTCGAGACTTACGAACGGCATGATGGCCCAGCAAGTTGCTAGTGCTGGTTACACTGTAATCACGGTAGATCATCCTTATGATACTGATATCGTCACATTCCCGGATAACTCCACGATTCTTGGCATCGATGTCGAGAATGACCTCGACTCTTTGGTTGACACAAGAGCGAAGGACATCTCTTTCGTCTTGGATCAGCTTAGTGTTCCATCTGTCTCTGACAAACTTTTCCCGGGAGTTGGCTGCTCTCTCGATGTCTCCAAAGTCGCTATGTTCGGACACTCTCTCGGTGGAGCGACAGCCGCTCAAGCAATGCTCAAGGACAAGCGGATTATTGGCGGAATCGATTTGGATGGAACATTTTTCAGCACTGTCGTCCAGAAAGGATTGAAGAAGCCCTTCATGATTTTCTCGCACGATGGAAAGAATCTGACTACGGATGCGAGTTGGGGAGCTACTTGGTCGGTGTTGAGTGGATGGAAGAGACAGTTCGAGTTGAAGGGTAGTACTCATGGTACTTTCACCGACTTTCCAGCTTTGGTTTATGCGATGGGCTTTGAAGGTATGTTGGATGATGCTGGAGCGGAACTGTTTGGTACGATTGGTGGAGTGAGATCGTTGGAGATTATTACCGCGTATGTGCAAGCATTCATGGGTTTCGTGTTGAAAGGGAAGAATAGCTCGCTGTTGGACGGAATGACTGGAACATATACTGAGGTCACTTTGAATGCGTCTTAACAGGAGAATCGTATCCGAGAGAGGGTTTTCTTGAGCAGCCCAGCTAGTTTTGCTTCCTCGATCATATTCATATGACATCTAAAACATCGAATCTGGCGTCAGGAGTTGTCAAAGATATCAATAAACACACTACAATCAGATCACAACATGAAGTCTACTTCACGAAATAAGTCGGTCAGCTGCACGCTCCTGAACTGTTCAGATCGGAGTCGAAATGATTTAACACGTCTAGATAGAAGCGGATTAAGACTTTATCTTGTCTTGCCCGGGTCAAAACTTTCCCGGAATGGGTTTCTAGTGAAGAGAAAGGTTTAAGAGTTTATTTTGACCTTACAGATGGAGTGAGGCATGTACTAGGAAGTATTGGTTCTGTAATAAATTTTCGAAAAAAAGTAGAAAGCGATAAATGTCCGACTCAGCCTGGTCAGTGGAAATGTTCTTTCGGGCCTCAAATACAGCCATTCGGAAAAGATGTACATGCTGTGCGTGCACTCCGTATTGGCCTACATTGAGGTTTCAGCTATTGAGTTAGCAACGTACAGAGATCCTTGTCAATTCGAGGACCTAAGAGATCTAAATACTGAGACCTTTGTAGGCATCAATAATGCAGCGAGACAACCCTAAGAAACCTAGAGAGTTCTATATGCCATGTGTTAAGCTTCTCATGGAATGAGTCGGAGAACAATCCAAGTCCTGACAAAAAAGTGGAACCCAAAACTTCGGTAGCGAGCACGGAATACATCCATTTCTGTAACCTGCATGTTTGCACTCAGGGATCGGATCTTTAGCATACCAGGTGTTCAGCCCCAGTGGCAATCTCAGCAGCCTAATACTGTATAAGGACAATCAGCCGATTCACCGCCTTCGTAGCCTTCCAATCGTACCTTGGAAGTCGTCAAGATCCTTGCCGATGGAAGGAGATAGTCCCGGGTCCACAATGCGCGTACCTTGTTTTCCCTTGTACCGACGGAGATGACTGCAGCTCAGCAGCAAGGCTAGAGGATCGTGAGAACGATTGGTCAAGATATATCGCTTGCAGACGACCTGGGATTTTGACATAATATATATGAGATGTAGTGCTCGCTGAAATTTTTTGAACGATGCACTGAAACGTTTTCGTCAGCCACCTCACCCTAATTATCCAGCCATGTTCTCGTCGCTCATCAATCTCGGTTTGGCCTTTGTGCTGTATGGCTGCACAGCTTCTGCAGAATCTGATGCCTATGACTATGTGAGTCAAGGTTAAGAGAAAAAAAACCTCAAGGAAATCACTGCTGACTGTCAAATAAGATCATTGTAGGCGGCGGAACGGCAGGCTTAGCACTGTCCACACGATTGAGTCAAGGGTTGCCAAATTCCAAAGTCCTCGTCATTGAGGCAGGGCCCTCCGCTCTCGACGAGCTGAACATCAACATTCCCGGGAAGAAAGGCTCAACACTCGGCTCAAAATACGACTGGAACTTCACCACCACGCCTCAGGAAGGACTCAAGAACCGAGTCCTCGCTCAAAACCGCGGAAAAGTGCTCGGTGGCTCATCAGCTTTGAATCTCTTGACTTACGATCGCGCATCCGAGCATGAGTATAATGGCTGGGAAGAAGTTGGGAATCCTGGGTGGGGATGGAAGACTTTCTCGAAGATAATGGATCGGTCGATGAATTTCACGAGTGCTAAAACAGAATGGTATGACGAAGATGCCAGTACTAAAGGTCCAATTCGAGGGACTGTTAATCGATTGATTCCGGCGCAGCAAAATGGATTTGTTCCGGCACTAAACGCGTTGGGCGTCGAGACAAACAAGCAGTATATGAATGGAAATCCTTTGGGAGTTTCATACTCATCTAGTAGCATCAACCCGACGCATTGGGATCGCTCGTATAGTGCGAATGAGTACCTCCCTCTTGCAGGCCCGAAGCATACGGTTCTGACCAATACTCGAGTTGCGAAAGTCAACTTGAAGAAATTCAAGCAGGCTTTTACGGCTACGGGAGTCACTTTGACCAATGGAACTGTGATCACAGCGAAGAAGGAGGTCATTCTCTCTGCAGGATCCTTCCAGAGTCCTGGTCTTCTGGAAATCTCTGGCATAGGCAAGAGGAGTATCCTTGACGCAGCTGGAGTCACACAACTTATCGACCTGCCATCTGTTGGCGAGAACTTGCAAGATCATATCCGCATTCAAAGCTCCTACCAACTCAAGGATAACTTCACGTCCATTGATGCCTTCAGATACAACACGACACTCGTAGCCGAGCAGCTTCAGTTATGGAAGGATGGAAAATTCTCCTTGTACGACTACACTGGTAGCGCATACACATTCCAGACATGGAAGCAAGCCGGTGAGGACAACTCAAAATTCATCAAGCTGGCTGAGGAAGCTATCCGCAATTCGACTCATCTAGCAGATAAGAAGATGCTGCAGTGGCTTTCAGACAGGACCGTTCCCCAGCTCGAGGTTATCGGGAGCGATGGTTACACAGGAGTAAAAGGATATCCTGCTGTCGGTACCCCACTGTACGGGAAGAACTTCTGGTCTTTCATCGCCGTTGTGATGCACCCCCTCAGTCGAGGAAGTGTACATATCAATGCTACCGATCCTCTCGGAAAACCAATCATTGATCCCAACTACCTCAGTAACGAGCACGATATCCAAGCCGCAATAGCCGCTGTCAAGAAATGTCGACAGATCGCCTTGACACCTCAGATGAGAGATATCTGGGTGAACGAGTATGAGCCCGGTCTGGACAGAGTGAACACAGATGCTGAATGGCGAGATTTTGTGCTAAACACTACGCTCACTATTTACCACCCGGTCGGAACCTGCTCTATGCTTCCAAAGAAAGATGGAGGGGTTGTAGATTCGAGTTTGAAGGTCTATGGGACGACGAACCTGAGGGTTGTGGATGCGAGTATCATGCCTGTTCTCATTTCGGCTCATTTGCAGACTGCTGTTTATGGGATTGCCGAAATGGCTGCGGATATCATCATTAAGTCGGTTTAAAGCGCCCGAGATGGCTGAAATCAAATCAATGTGACTTACTTTGGTACCTACCAAGAAACTGTCACTTCCCATATTCTTTTCCTGCGCCTCACGTTCCCCTCTCATGCCTTCTCGCTTACTAGAGTATTCTTACAAAATGCTTTCCTAGCAAGTAAAGTAAATCTCTAGAGCGATTTAAAGGCTCTTCTCGTCTCCAAATAGATGGTGCACTGCTGGTCAAGTTGGCGTTGCGGACCAGATGAGTATCTGCTCAGATCGCATTGCAGCTACGCAGCAGGTTGCCTCCATTGCATGCTCGGTGCCTGGAATGTCTGGAAACGATCACTGTCACTAATATTAGCAGTCTCAGTCTGTACCAAACAATGGGCTACTTGAGTTAGCTAGTGCCTACCCAAGCTTTGCAGTCCCAGCAAAGCACCAAACATCTTGAATATTTATGGCGGCCATAATATTATTTCAAACGATGTCAACACTGGTACTATTGCCACATCTTCCATGTCAGCAGCCACGGGTCCTAGGTGCGCAAATCTTACGCGGACATTGTTCTACCCCGGGAATCCTAGCCTAACATGCTAACTCATATCAGCAACATCATTGAGGTTGCGACAGAATCTCCTAGACAAGACACACTCTGTCAAACGAAATTTTATCACCGCTCCTCTTCGTCGTACCATATAATGTCATATCGATCGTCGCATCGATCATCACATAGATATACTCACAAGACCTATCACTTAATTGAGGAGCATTTCCGGTCCCAGAGCAAGTCATCGGGTCGCTAGTGTTGATCATAGTCCATACTTGGTGCAGGTTCGTCATTTTTGACTTTCAATGGCGGATCAGGAACACCTCCTGTGGTCAAGGCGAATGAGAAATCTGTTAGGCAAGTATGTTTGTTATGTCGGATCACTGATGATAGAATTGAGGAGATTGAACCGAGGGTATGGATGCGTTCAGATACTGTAATGGCAGCAGTGCAGCGGTTAGTTGAAAGGTTCTCGCGTAGGTCAGGTCAAGAACCAGTTCATAGGATCATCCACCAGCAATCTAGATTTCTCGTTTGCGCATCATCAGAGGTGCATAATGTCGCAGCGAATTGGTCTTTGCCTGGAATTTTGCTTTCTAACAAGGCATTAGTGACTTCCAGTGGGAAAAAGAACCAATGCTTAACTACGGAATAGAGACACAAATATACGAATCAAGTATTGGACTCCGTGCACTGAATACCATCTTCCTTGGCTGACATGTTCCATTCTTTCATCGAACTTTCACTTGTCGTCCGCCGTCAGAATTTTTGAAACTCGACCCGAGATCGCTCTTCGCTGCATCTGACACAGTCAGCTCCTACATGCTCGCAAAAGGCCACCCTCAAGATATCATCGAGGCTCTGAGGCATAGAGCTGCATTTTTGGGAACTGGGTTACTGGGGTGAGAAAGCGCATCAATACTGATTCAAATCGAGAATGTGTGAAGAGAGTATGATATAGTATCATACTAGCAGGAATAAGGGCTCTCTATTCCGCAAGGAAAAATCTCAAGCAGTCAAGAGAAGGATCTACAAGAATAGAACTCAGCTTTGCGTGCTAGAGCTTTCCTGGGGCGATAGAATTCGCAGGAAACTTAGCGCGCCTACTATATTCACCAAGTCGGTGCATCAACTTGGGGCACTTCTGTGGTAATCACAAGGCGAATTCGTACGCTTTGTACACGTGCATAATGCTACTAATTATCCTATTACCCATGTTGAATTTACTCTTGCAGCTATGTTTGTCACTTATCAGCACGTCTCAGAGTACTATAAAATCAAGGTCCCGAAAGAATCCCCTACTCTTCCATCATCGTCCAACACAAACTCTTCCTCAGTACCACTATCAAGCATTATCAAGATGCCCCCTTTTCCGCCGCCACAGGATGGACCATTGGCTGGTAGGTTCCCTACGCCTCATAAGCCACTTCATAATTGAGATCCAAACAGTCTCCAAGGCAGAAAGACGAATTCTCAAGACGAGAATCACCTTGACTATCAACGAACATCAGAAGGAGCTGAACCTCATCTTATCCTCTCTCCGCCCGGAAGCATTCATTCATTCAGATTAAGCCAGCTTACCCCCTTAATAAGCACTAGATAAAGATAGAATCAGCGACAACTACGTCCCACTCAGTCGAATTCCGTCTAGCATGGAAGAGAACGCGCGACACTCCTCGGCTCCCGATTTCGACTCCCAAGCGTCATGGATCAAGAAATATCTGAAAATGTATCCATCTCACCTTGGTTCTTCTGAGCGCGCTGGTAAATAGTTCGATTATTTTCCTGGCTAGACTTTCGGCGGATTCGGTGAGTGATCATGCGGCAATATGGAAAGGGGCATTCTCAGGCGGTTGTTGGTCAGATGCGCGCTGCTAAGGGTCCGAAAGCCTTGACGCCGATTTTGCTTGTAAGCCGTCATTTTCTATCTATCTAACTATCTGTCTGTTTGACATTATCATTCCCGACTAATAAATCCCAGGTACATGATCTCAACCTCCACCTCTTTCACCACCCTACCTTATCTTTACCCGAGATCCTCGTCCGTCAGATCGCATCTCAAGGAATCGGACTCGGTAATGATTCTCTGATCTACACATCCCCTAACATTCAGATTATTTTTGCCGTCTCGGCACTCATATTACCACGGGAAAACAGAACTGCAGTCTCGGCACTGAAGACGATTTGAGAATAAGCGATCTGTTGCGTACCTAGGTAGGGTAGGGTTCGCAAGCTCAGAGTTGTGATGAATGTGGTTGAAAGCTCCTCACTAAAATCTCAAGCTTTATTGTCATTGTGATTTCTCGCCGTCGTTGAAATGTTGAATCCCGTCTCTCAACCGCTAATTTCCCCGTTCCCTTATCTTCGTAATGAAAAAGTACTCGGGCGGGATCATCGCTATCTCCTATCCTACAGTGTCTGTGGAAACGAGTTTCGGGTCTTGATTTCCGGGAAGGCGAATAAGCAAGTCCCATTAAATGTCGCTCATGATGCTTCCGCCTACCATGCCCTCACTTCACTATTTGATTCGCGTCTTGAGATTCAGCAACGCGACAGTCTCTCAGGAGATGCAACAGATCCCATGAATATCAATCTCAATCCTGACGTAGCGGGATTTGGCCACTTCCCAAAAATCTACTGTATCTACTATCGAGATATCAATTCTCTGTTTCTAGTAGCTATTATCGATCTCGAACGACTTATTCGTCTTTAATCAAGGTACCCAATCCCAATCACCAGATTTCATACCTACCTAGATCATCGGGTATCCGCTTACCCTTCCTTCCTTCCTTACCTTAGTTAGCCCTTCCATGCACACTCGTAAACTCCCCCCGTACTAAAAGCGGAAATGCTTCCTTGGGCTGCGCATGGATGATGCCAGATGTGCATTAGTGCTGAAAAGTATATCTAAGTCTGAAAAGGGGTCTTGGCGCTAGCGACCGTTGCCCGCAATCTGCATTGCTGGATTTGGACGCAGGTAGGGGGTAGGTATCGTGGGTGGTGTTAAATGCCACGGGGCAGGATGAGGCGAGGTATTGAGGTATCGAGACGGGACACCTGCAAAACGAAGAAGAAGAAGAAGAAGAAGAAGA
>JACBAH010006655.1:0-12952 GCA_014282315.1 Neospermospora avenae | reverse complement strand
CTCCCTTCCTCCCCTGGTCACGCTCCTCTTTTGGAATTATAGTTATAGTTTATCGTTCATCGTTCCGTCGCGTTGGAAGCCCTTATCGAGAAACGAGTGTCAAATCGGTCGGATGCCATGAATCCCAAAAAGCGGTCAAGTCAAGTCATATGTTTCAACAATTTAATATTCCAGGAAATTATAACAACGTGGGATGATAAAATCTTGATTTGAAAATGGAAGAAAAACACCATGCTATGCGATGCGATGTTAGCCGTTCCTATCGGGGCCGTAAATCTACCCATCAAATCATAAAAAGGCAAAGCCTAAGAAAGCGTCTTTCGAGTCGAGCTAGAACATTGTGGATATGCCAGCCAACGTATCAAAATTGGGGTTAGCTCAGGTTGGGCACAGCGAAGTTCCTGCATCCGCGCCCAAGGTATGCTCCCCCATGCCGTACCCAGATGGCGAATCTGATCTTGCCAACACGACAATTTTTCCAACGGCAGATAATACCTCACCTTTTTGATTGGCGGTGGGAGAGCGTGGGTGCTTTTAATGGTCGATGCTAGATTTAATGTGTTAGCTTTGTTTGAATTTGCGCCATGCTCTTCTTTGACTCCTTTCCGAGCCCAGGGGTGGGCTTGAAGGAGAATGGTAGAGCGGAGGTGAAAGTAAGGTTTCTCGGATAGGCACGTACTCTTCCCAGCTGCGTCCTTTGACAGCAGCGAGTTCTTCTTCGGTCATGCGGTGTCCGGTTGTGAAATAGCCTTTTTGGGAACATTTTCTTAGCTTGTCGTCTAATAATTAAAAATAAAACTCTCATACTCGAGTAGGTAAGGAAGCAAGAAGAGAAATTTCGGGGTCCACTCTGTCCGTCCCAACTCGGGGAATGGCGGGCTCATCCGGAACAGAAGTATAAATGGGACTCAGCCCTATCGGACCACCCTTGCGTCTTGCACAGAAATGGAAGGATAGAAATGGAAGGATGAATCCGGGAGATTGAGTGAGAATGATGTTTCTGCCGATTTATACCCCCCATATCTATAATACACCGGCAGAAGAAGCAAACGTATGCTGGAAGAGACAGACAAAAAGAAAGAGCAAAAGTACACATCAAAAGTAATAACAAGCATGAACTTACCAGCAGTGATCTTAGCATCGATCTCAACCCTGGAATCGGCAGGGATCCAAGACTCGGGCAGTTCAACACGTTCGTGGATGGGAATACTGTTGATGGGATTCTGTCAATATCTGGATGGGGAGTGTGGGGGGGAGTGAGACACTCTGCTCTCGGAGGTGATGCTCCGAGGAACATGGACCAACTCGACTCTCGAGCCACGAATTTAGGCTCATAGAAGGAAAGAAATGAATAAACAAACATACCCTTGGCCAACGATAGCATCATGCTTCATACTATTTCACACGTTAGCTTCTATCAAGTTCTTCCTAATATGTCATCTCAAACTTACTTGCTCATACTCAACATCCGATCGATCTTCTTGATACCCAACCAATGTAAAATATCTGGCATCAGAGCCTGGAAGCGCATATCCTTGACACCGGCGATGTTCTCAGTACGCTTGAAGTACTCGGATGCTCGGTCTAAGCCACGCTTTCGTGCGTTGTAGACCAGGTACTGTGGTTGTGTGGTCAGCGTATGGGCTTTTTGACGAGTAGGAAGGTATTAGATGATGATCGGGGAGGAGAGACTGCTACGGATCATGCCGGATAAAAGAGGATCAAGGGACGTGGGTAAGACCAGGCAAGCAGTATTATGACTACCTTCAAATGGGAGGCCGAGGGTAGGGTATGTAGTGTGATGTGTGCTACGCTTTTTATGCTTGTGAAACGGTTGAGATTTGGGAGTGGATGTGTGTTCAGGCGTTCTGGATTGGGTACTTCTGGCGTTGGATATGCATGTAGCCATACTCGAGAGGAGATGAGTTCCAGAACGAAGGCATGCTTCCCCGCTCCAATCGTATACTTGGACTTCAGGATCGCCGACCAGAGTTCTTCTTACCTTTGTAACTTCGCCCAAAGCACGACCCTCCTTACGGAAATAGATGACTACTCCACTGCCACCCTGTATTGTTCGGTCAGTAAGCCACCTCTATATTGACAAGTCGCGATAATTGCCACGATAGCTGCCTGTGTGGGACTGAATTTGCCACTGAGAGGGAAGGATTAGAACTGAACACACCTTTTGAGCTTCCTTGACAGCTTCCTCGATCCCGTAAATAAGATATGGACGACACGTGCAGATGTCGGATCCAAACACGTCACTACCATTGCACTAACATATCTGTCAGATGGTACATCACCAGACCAATACCAACACCCCTGATTTCGAGGTCCCGGAATGAGGATGGAAGGGGGAGCGGAACTCACTTCATCGTGGATTCTCAAAGCAAGACGAACTTTCTCGTCTGACATCTTTGCTGGATCTCCAAAGCAGTACACTGTCAGACCACCTATTTTTCAGACTGTCAGTCATAGTCAATCCAAGTAGGTCACTGTTGCGGAGTTGGGGGATCAGTTAGGGAGTGGAGGACGTACCGATGGGAGGTAAGAAGACCTTAATGTCGCCTCTGGTGATGAGTTCCGGATATGATCCACCGGTATGTTCAAATAGAGCTCTCCTAAGAGTGCCCTCATCTATTGATCGTTAGTCCGCATGACAAGAAACGCATACTTTACTGGTAGCATACCAATGCCAAATCTCTCAGCTACACCGGGCAAATACCAGACCTGATTTTCGTCAGCTGGCATGAAAGCATGTTTATGATTAAATGCGTACTGGCTCAACGGCAAATTTGGTTACTGCCAGCTCTCCGGAATTGTTCAAGCACACTTTGCCATCGGGAACACTATGGTGGTCAGTAGTGAAAGAGAAATACGGCAGACTACTTACAGGCGACCTGATCGTACACTTTCTTCCAATTCAGGTAACTGTCAAGACAGTCAGCTATGCAAGATGTCCGAAAGCGGTCTTCCTAACCTTCATGTGGGCTCTGGTAATAGCTGGTCAAGGTTAGCTTATTGACCCTCTGGATGATTAGACTGGATAACATACCAATAGTGGGTCTAATGTCGACTGTCGCGTGTTAGTGATGTTCAATTTTGTATAGTGAATATCATACCATTCTCTTTTTCAATAATTCCCTTGAATAGCCATGGTGCCAGATGACCTAGAGGATCCATCGAGACGATTTTCTTCTTGTCGGCCCATTGCGGGAAGGGGCCGATATTTGCAGCAGGCTCGGTGTTGGTGAAGTCGGGTCTGTAGGAATCAGTACGTCGAAGCCCTGGAAGACTATTGGGCTTCTAGAAGAACTTCAGCTTACTTATGGTCAACAGCGATCTCATTGCTAGCAACCGCGAGAGCGTAATAGATGGAATACGATCCTCCGTGAGCTCCAAGATATTAGATCAATCAACATCACACAAAGGTCCAAACTCACCTCCAATAGCTAACCTCGCAATCAGCACGGTCTCTCATGTTGTAGTGAAAAGATTACTTACCATTTCGTCTCCGAATCGTAGTCTGATTTCTCGAGACAACAACTGGGCCTCTCTCCTGCGGGTCCTTATGACCCCAGTCCATAGGGAATGGATTGATACCAGATTGGCCAGGATATGTACTACACCAAATGCGTCAATAAATTGTACATTCTGAAAGTATACGTAACACACTGCCATGCATACGTGGTACGCTCAACGCGCTCAGATGTACTACATGCAGATGGTACTTTTATAGCAGCCAAACGACTCACGTAAGTATAATTCTTGAAGTCCCAACCGTAGTACTAGGCCTCCTGGCTTGTTCCAGCGCAGTAGTCGGCGACGAAGGACCGGCTACAGCCTCCAGCTGAGTAGCAGGAAGAGAAGGAGATTGCGGGACAACATCATCAGAAGAAAGAGATTCATGAAGTGCTTGAGGTTCAGATTTCTTCACAGATGACTTTGACTCGGATTCTGCCTCCGCTAAATCGCGCACTTCTTTCATGCCACTGAGAACATTGACACGTCCGGCGATGGCATCAACTTGGGAGGTGAGGAGGGTCTGATTGATGGTTAATGTTTTCACAGCTTCGAGAACCTCTTTAAGAAGACCGGTTTGGTCGGATGGAGGGGGTGACATTGTGATGGCTGATGACTGGATGGCTCTGCTCAACTTGATATATTGGCAGGTTGAGAGTGCAAGGAATAGCTGGTGAATTGGGTTTGATGTGTTGGGTATGGTATTCTTTATCTTCTAATGCTTTTGGCTGAAGAAGGAGAAGAGAAGAAGGAGAGTGAGAGTGGTGGGACGAGAGGGAGACGTCGCCTTCAAGTACTCGGAAGGGAGAGCTAGCTTGGCAAAGTGAGGTTAGGTAAGAAGATATTACCAGGGGAATGGAATGCAGGGACCTCGTGGGAATGGTTGGATCTCTGATTTGGTTGGGCTGGTTTGGCTTGTTTCGGGATAAGAGCTGCACGAGGTGGCCGGAATGTTTGGCCACAACAGCCGATTCAGGGACGTATAAATCGAGAATGGGAGACGGTGAGATGTCTCGGGAATTGAGTACAAAGAGATCAGCAAAGGAAGTACAGCTGATGTGGGAGATTCAATATTCAATAGTGCCATATTCATTACTGTAAGGTAGCTAGAGAACGTGATACTCGTATAATGTAATCTCGCATTTCACCTTGTACACATGCTCTTCACAACATTCGAGTACCTAGGTAACTCGCCCATTCCATTCTGGGAAGCTCAAGTTCAACCTCCACTCCAACCCCTCGTCTTATCGCCAGTATCGCCCCGCAAAAGCTCTAGCGTCATTGCTCCACTTTCTACATCTACTAGCCTCCTTTGCCCCTGTCACTTCGGGAAGCGGCGACAATCGAATATTTGACGCGCCGGCTTCTGAAAGGCTGTGGTGTACAAACTTCGCGCTTCCAAACACAGCAGGTCGCAACACATCTAGCACAACAATGGTAGGCGCTCCACTCTATGGGTTACGAAAGCTGGAATTGAGTTCGATACTAATATCTAATGATAGGGAAAACGAAAGGCAGCCAAGAAGCCTCAGGGCCCCAAGAAAGTGAGTGCATACATCTGCGATTCGCGCAGAAGCCTCCCATCTTTCCAAACGGCGCATGGGATACGTAAAGGGATCTGGCAGCAGGAGAGATACGCCGAACCATAGCGCATTGTGCCCGGGCTATAGACGGGTTCTCTACGACAGGAGGGGAGAGTAACGGTTATGAGGGCAAGGCTGATCAAAGTACCACAGAATGCGCCCCTACCCTCAACATTCGACTGCCTCTTCTGCAACCACGTCAGCAGTGTGATCGTCAAGCTAGACAAGAAAGCCGGAGTAGGCGCCTTGTCGTGTAAAGTATGCAGTCAGCATTTTCAATGCGCTATAAACTGTAGGTGCTCATTCATCCCCGTCTGAGTTCTGATTTGGACAAAGCTCATCTTATACTGACACTCATCCCTCAGACCTCTCAGCAGCGGTCGATGTTTACAGCGACTGGGTCGATGCCTGCGATGCGGTGGCTAAAGGTGATGGAGACGAAATCGACGGCGACGACAGAGGCGATTCTCTGAGAGCCCAGGCAAGACTACCGTCTGGGGGAGCAGCAAGGCCGAGAGCGAGGCCGAGAGATGATGAAGACGTGGATGATCTGATTGATGATGCAGATGCGGATGACGATGATGGCGGGTACGGTAGGGACGCGGATGGCATTGTAGCGGATGATGATTATTAGGGTTGGATTCGAGGTTGAATGAGGGATGGGAGGCAGGCGGCAGGCTGAAGTGGTACGAAACGACTTTCTATATCTGGAAATTGGAAAATTGCGGGGGAGGGGTTGCAGTTACTCGCGATGTTTTACAGGTCTGGGTCGGGGGGAGTTGGCATGCGTAGGTAGGGGCGTTCAGGTGCGCGAGAAAAAATGGTCAACATGTTGCTTTGTACTTCATATCACTTCACATGGTGTGTCACTGGAGATTGAGACTTGCGCCTTCGGGACCTTTGCGAGCTCTTGATATGCTCAAAGCCTCATATGGCTGCTCCAAGACCTTGCCCTCACGGAGATTTGGCCAAATTATGACACATTTGTCCTCTACATGGTGTAGAAACGATCTCCGAAATCACCAAGTCCAGGGACGATGTAGCTGTGGATTCAATTAGTACGGTTATTTTCCCAGTAATAGCGATGCAAGGAAAGGGGAGCGCAAAACATACTTCTTCTCATCAAGGCCCTGATCAATAAAAGCAGTCACCACCCTCAATTTAGGGAACTTCTTAGCAAAGACCTCAATTCCCTCCGGACTAGCGATCAAGTTCAAGAAGAGGATTCGCTCTTCAGGAACGCCGCGGGAGATGAGTACGTCGACAGCCATAGTTGCAGATCCACCTACAATCACACAATCATTAGTACCAACCTTCTCAAACTCCGCCATCTCTCAATCAAATTTAGGACGAGTTGAAACTCACCAGTAGCGAACATAGGATCCAACAGCAGAACCCACCTATCCGCAATATCCTCGGGAAGTTTATCATAAAATAGTTTCGGTAGGCAAGTCTCCTCGTCCCTTTGAATCAAAATCTTTCCAATCCTTACACTCCTACAGCAATTCCTCAATCCCTCTTCCATAGCTTCACCTGCGCGCATGATTGAGACGCCGCAGATTTTGCCTTGGAACTGCACGCCCGCGTAGGTGCGGCCGACGGGTGTGGTGATGGTGTGCTCGACCACAGGCAGGTGGTTGAGCCCTTCCTCAACAAGGAGACGGATGATCCGGTTGGAGTAGAATATGAAGTCAGCGCGGGAGGTGGCTTTGTCGCGGATCATACTACATGGAAAGTTCATCAGTCCATATGGCTCTCCAAATCCCCATTATCATGGACTTCTGAGATGGATTTCAGGTTTTGAGGGCACCCACGTCAAGAGAGCGATTAGCTGAGGTGTCTGGGCCAATGTGTGGACATTCTCGAAAGGGACCTCTTTCGATACCGTAGCTATAGGCTTTTGCTTCTCGGGTCGGTATTCTGGACCTAAGCTCTGGTGTGGTGCATCTTTGGTAGGGGAAGACATTCTGAGGTCTTGGATGTTGCAATTTCCTTTTTGATCTCAGATGAATCTGAACAAGCACGCAAACAAGGTGTTAGAAGGCACAATGTGAATGTGCAGTTCCTGGGATACTGGGTCAGAAATTGTTTGTAGTTACACCCTCGATCGGGCGGCCTTGCACATACTTTGTGTTCGGTTCAGGTCAAGGGGGCTGGCTTCAGATTCGGAATGTGCTTGATAGCTTGAAGCGTTCACATGAGATTCATAAACACGAGATGAGATAGGATAAGATGAGATGAGAAAGTGTGAAGCTGAGGTACAAATTTGATCAGAAAAGAAGGTTGACTAGCGGCGGTCAACTCCGCCCCTTCAATTCAGGTCCAGATCCTGTCAGAGCATCGATATACCTGGGCAAGCTGTCGCGTGAGAGCGGGGTGAAAGAGGGGAGGGCATTCCAATCATAGGTAAGCTCAGAGATAAGAGGAAAGCGTGTGAGAGATGTGACTAAAAGCAGCCACCAAGGGAGGAGAGGAGAGGAGAGGAGAGACACCCGGGGTCCTTCCGCAAGCGACAGTAGCAGGGCTAGAACAGGAGCAGGCAAGGCTGAGAACAAAAGGTGTGCATAACTTCACAATAATTCACAAACAGTCATTATGGTTCACGTGAATATAGCAAGCCTACAATCAGATCATGTTTGATCACACTCATGATATATGATTATTATAATTTAATTTGTTCCGAATGTGAACCTAGGTGAGAAGTGACATAGTTTGCATACCTTACCTACCTACCCACCATTGAAGCTTGGCATTACTAGCGCGGGATTGCCTTACCGTGCCCATCGCGACTTTCTTTATTTACATCCAGCCTTGAAACAACGCAGCCTAATAATCCTCACCTCACCCTACCTTTACCAAGATACAGGTATCTTTTCGACCTTTCCGATAAATGTATTATGAACTCCCCTTGAAGATGAACTTTGAAACTCTTCACATACCGACGTTGTAATACAATTCACTTCGCGACTTTCGACCGAACCACCTTTCATGCGATTTCCGTCCTCCGATCTGCAAATACATTACAACACTCTCCGAATACCATGTCGACTTTCCAAGATGGAGCACTCCCTAGGAGGAAAATCGCCACTTATGGCAAGGCGACGCGAAAGAGGATACCGGAATATCATGGCTTTGAGTCTATGGCAAGGAAGTCACAAACGCCTGATTTCCCGTCAAAGAACGACACACCTCTTCTTATGAGTATAGCCCCGGCGGCTCCTTCATCTGCTCGCCCAACTACGCCGTCAAAGCTGAAAGGATTCCGCGAGCGATCAGCTTCAAAGTCACCACCGGTTGCAAAATCTGGGAATATCTTCGATGTACCAGAAAGCGACGACGAAGCTCTGCCAAAGTCCTTACAAAGGAAGAAGGTAACGACCACCAAGGCAAAGGCTTCTCGGTCTATACAAGCCTCGAAAGCGCCCATATCCAAGCCTGCCGCCAGTGTATCCGTTCTCCCCGAATCCGACGCCGATGCACCTAATCCCAAGCCTGCAGCTCGAAAACTGGTTCGGAAGTTGGCTAGCCCACCAGGTAAATCAAAACTTATGTCGCAAAGGTCGCCCTCAAGAACGCCTGCTCCGCCTTCTCCTGCGAAAGACATATATGACATACCAAGTGAAGACGACGTACCTGTTAGCAAATTGGTCAGGACGCCTATGGTGAAGAAGCCCCAGACGGCCGCCGTCCGACTACAACCAATCTCAACACCTTCCACACCTGCAACAATACCAAAAGACATGTTTGATGTCCCTAGCAGCGGTGATGAAGCGATGCCCACTCCCAAACCAGTTCAGAAGATGGTCAAGAAGACTGTGTCAAATGGCATTTCGCAGGTCAATCCCAAGCCACCTACAAACGGACAAGAAGATATTGCAAGCAGGAAAAAGATGAAGTTATCCCCCGAAGAGTCTTCATCGAAACGACTACCGAACAGTCATGTTACCGGAGCTGTTACCAAGCCTAGACCGAAATTTATGGGAGCACGGAATACTTCCCCCAAGAGCGAACAATTCCCCAAGATGGTAGCCAGACCTAAAGTACAGCAACCTCAGCCACCACATATCCCAGCGAAGTTGAGTTTATCCCCAGAACCGGAAGACAGCACACCTTCAATCAATCTCAGCGATATTGATATGATGGACGTGGATCCTACAGGACGACACATCTCCCCCAAGGGCAAGAAGATGTGGCAGGCGCTCCTTGAACCGGAAGAGGCCAGCAGAGGGAATACTACAGAAGAAAGTGACCAGAGTGACCTGCTCGAAGTGGTAGAAGACATTACTTCTCGTGGCAGAGTGCCATGTGCACCTAGATTACAAAGTCCTCTGTCACGGCCAGCTGGAGTGAAGAAGCCGCCTCAGAAAGTCAATCGCTTGATTCCAAGACGAAGATTGATTGATTCACTAGTTGAGCAGACGGCTGATTCCTCCGAGGACGAATCTGACGACTATACCAAGGTGTCTGATAGCTTAGACATTGTCATGCAAGATGCTCCCAACAGCCAAGAAGTCCTGCAACCTGCTTTCATATCAGAGAGCCAGAGTCAGAATTCCCAAGTCACGGGTCCCAGGTTTACATATGCTAAACAGCGATCAATGTTGAACGAGGATGACCTTATGTCTCAATTGGCAATAGAATTACCAACTGTACCACAGAACTCACAGGGCAGAAGAGGACGAAGGGCATCGATACCAAAACTGAAGCCTCTACCAAGCTTCCACGAAGATGTTGATGACGAGGATGACTCAGTGGCGGCCATCAGAAGTGTCCACGAATTGAGGCAAGCAGGTGCCAACAACCGCTTTCTGGACGAGGTGCAAGATTTCTTAGATCGTATTGGTAGTCCTGGCAAGACGACACCCTCGATGAGGAGGTCTGGACTTCTGGATCTGGCACATAAGATGCAAGACAAGAACTTCTCTCGCCAATTTCGTGCGAATGGTATGGAACAGAGGCTCTTCTTACACCTCGGTCAGGAATTGGAGATCGTCTCTGGTTTCTTAATGGTCGGGATTCTTGTGTCGCTCCTGATGGAGGGCAATATGCCTCATATTGTTGCACAATTACGCCGGCAAGGTATCACTAGGCTGCTGATCCGCCTTCTTGAGTGCGGGTCGAATATTGACGTTGTGGCCAAAGACCGGAAGAGCAACATGTCCAAGGTTGCTCAGTCCCTGGTCTCGGAATACCACAACTACGTGCTTCAATTGCCAGTCTGGGAAGATCTCAAGCCCCAAGCCATTTCTCCACGCACAATCGCTCTAAAATGCCTCGAACTCATGGTTCGACAAACAAGAGAAGCTGGGAATGGGGCGGACATATTCAGCAAAGAACTGACGACAACGCTATTCGCCATTGTACAAACAGCTTCTGATGGCCGATCATGGGCTCTTCCAAACGAGAAATCAGCTATCGATTTCTATCTCGCTCTCTCAGCACTAGAATCGCATTCCATCACCGCAAGAACAGTCCAAGACGAAACGATATGGATAAACGAGTACCTCCCTATTATAGGAGATACTCTCCAGATAGCTCTGACACGGCCACTCGAATCTTTCGGTGTCCTACAAATCCTGCTCCTGCGCCTCACCCTAAATGTCACTAACAACAACCCACGGGCTTCAGATGTCTTCGCCCGAACATTTCTGATGTCCGCCATGGGTCAAGTGATAGTCATGCGCTTCAGCCAGATTTCTAAATTTATGCTTGAAGAGGATCTTTCCGTAGCTGTTGATCACTTGATCCTCGTGCTGGGAGTGATGATTAATTTCGCAGAATGGAGTCCAGCATGTCGCGAGAGTCTCCAGACACTGGATGGTCATGATAGCGATCCGCTGGATGCAATGGTTCGAGCTTTCGCTGACAGTCTGGAGAGGAGTTTACAGGTAAAGACCCCCCTCACTTCGCTTTTCTTCTTGTTTATCGCCATACTCCAAACCCATTGTCTCAACCTTCATCTTCATCCCAGCAACATACTACCAGCTAACAACTCCCCTAGACCGACTCCGTCCAAGAATCCCAGAAAAACGTAGCTTTCGGCTATCTCTCCGTCCTCCTCGGGTTCCTCTCTCTTCTCCCCTCCCTCTCATCACGCATCTCAACTCTGCAACCACGTAAAACGCTCAAGCCAATTGTGTTGTCTATTGAAGAGTTTATTGGGCATCATAAGACAGTGGATTTGATCGCCGCGGATGAGGAAGGGTTTAGTCCGCAGACGGGGTTGACTGAGAGGTTGGAGGCGTTAGTGGGGAAGTTGAAGGGTGTCAAGAAGTGATGCGTGTTGTCTGGAAAGTATTTTTGGGTGTTTGCAGTTTGTAGGACTTAAAGAATTGGAACTGAGAGCAAAAAGAAGTCTTGAAACGAGCCATTTATGTCAGGAGAGGAATCTACAACTTGATCTTCTTCGAGTTCTACTACATTTGCGTAGGCTTGAAATGAGATGAGCTTCTAGACTGTCTTCATGGTTCCTTGCTTGGAAGTGGTACTGGGGTCCGGGAGTCTGTTAGATTGTGCTTGCGCAGCTGCCTTGACGGGAGGCTTGTTATGGTTGTTTGATATACCCACTTGCGGATAGAGGCGCGTTCATTCTGTTAATTTTGTGGAAGGAAGTTGCGATACTAGCGATAGAGAGGGAAACATCTGGAGGCAGAGCCTGGACAGCGAGGGAGACATTTGATGGACTGAGCCAAATTCAATGGAACAAAAAGGGATTTTACATGTGTGATGTATCGTTCCTTTCCGGTGCATGAGATTTGTTTTAGGTCTGGAATTGAACGATAATACTGCTGAGCCACATATCAAGCCATTTGTTCTCGATTTAATGTGTTTTGTGACTAAACGAAGTCTGCGTAAATTGTCAGCTTGATATGCCTCCATCAAACAGCCTCTTGGAATGACTATGGGGCTTATAGAAGTTATATTATGTTAGGATTACAGTATAATATATATTAACTAAACAATTAAGTTTCTTAAAATAAAGCTTAGGAATTACAGATGTACAGAGATTTACTATATCGAAGACGCGTTATCTTATCGATCTAGAACTAAAAGGACGAGAAGCAGAGGATCAGCTAGGAGTCGTATAAAAAATTGCTGGCATTATGCTCAGCGCTTGAAACAAATAGTTTTTGGACGTGTTTTCTCAATTTCATCGAACTTCGAATCAGTACGCATTAATCGGATTTGCCGTCTCTCGTGGTTGGGCTGTGTTCGTTGTTGATATTCCCCTCGCTTGTAGCAACCTAGCAACCTAGATTCTAAGCCCGACCCATTTCATTAGCTAGCAAGCTTAAAGTAAGACCGATATACAACCGGTCATTTCAAAGGTCCCACGGTTCCATATACCTGTGAAATCTACTTGTTATTAGTCTGGCGGGTTAGAGACAGGAGGGGGAGACGGCTCCTTGGCAAACACTAAAAGCTGTCTCTTTTACATTTCAAGTTACCATGGCCAGCTCCTGATTCGCATTTAATCAATCAACCATCCCAGTTACTTCTGTTCATCGTCGAGAATTGTTTAGACAATCCACCTTTGACACATTTCCCAAACACAAAGCCAACATAGCTAATGGCAACCACACAGAAAGGAACCATCAACCGTGCAGTGCAATATGCAGATCCTCCCAGCATCAAGACTAGCATAGCAGAACTCCCAGTCGAATCGCCTGGTCCAGGAGAAGTGCTTGTGAGATTGTACGTCCTATATCCTACTGCTACCTTCATAATTCCCAGATCCGAAAGCCATGGAGTACCGCTAGCCGAGGCCGACCTCGCTTAATTTCGGCGGGGTAAAGGGGGTTAGTTGGCGGGGGTGGCGTTCAGGATTAGGTTTTATGGAAGAGTAG
>JACBAH010006654.1:0-12943 GCA_014282315.1 Neospermospora avenae | reverse complement strand
GAGGGGAGGGGAGGGAAGACCAGAGGCAGACGCACTCGCGACATTTTTGTTTGCTGCTAGAGACAATCCCCAATCTCCAGAGCTTTCCACAATTGCTACCGGTGCTGCATTGACGAGATGAGACTGAGGTGAGTGGAGAGATCGTGGTAGGTTGCGATGCAGGTGGATTGAAATCGGTGGAAATGTATGGATCGAGGATATAGGTCAGGTTGTAACGTGAGTGAGGAAGGTGAGCAAGAGCCTTGGAGCTCCGGCCGACAATAATTTTCGAAGGTCGGTCACGAATTACCCCACCATCCTGAGTGAACGTGAGTCCTTACCGTACCTTACCTACCTAGGTAGCGCTAGCGCTCTGGCTACCTTGGCCTTGGCTTTGGGTGACTGACTGGTTTGTCGAGACTTGAAGGGCGCATCACACAGGACAGGACAGGACAGGACAGTCATTTAGTAGTTAGGTATAGGCGGAGGCAGGATATAATTGTTATAGAAGTAGAAGAGAAAAATTAAAGGTCTTAATATACTATATTATATCATATAGGACAGCAGGACAGTCAAGTGTAGGAAGAAGAATATGAATTATCATATAACGTAGAAGAAGAAGAAGAAGAATAAAGAAGGGGGGTTTTTTTTTTACATAGGACAGCAGGATAGTTAGGTATAAAAGGAAGACAGAATTATTGTAGAAGTAGGAGAGAAAAAGTGAAGGTCTCAATATATGACATTCTTCTACACAGGACAGCAGGACGGTCAAGTATGACAGGAAGACAGAATTCTCATAGAAGTAGAAGAGAAAAAGTGAAGATCTAAATGCTCCCGAACCAGGATTCTGTTTCCTTATCTAGCATCTGGTATGACTGTAGAATGACTTACTTCCAATTGGACTTGCTATGCAGCACTGGCAGTGTCAGCAGACCATGTATATAGTGATTTAATGGGATGTCTCCAATACATGGAGGCAATCAAGTCCTGCCAGTGGAGGATATACACAGGTTTCAACGGTTCGTTGTTCATATGTTTCCAGCTAGGAATAATTATGATGAATTGCTTGAACAGCAAGCTGTGTTTCTACCTCCCTCAACTAAGGTAGGTAGGTATTCATGGGCAGTGCTGCTTTGACACACTGTCATTACTGACCATGTCAGCTAAATAGGCAATTCCCTAAAATTACTTCAATGAGCGGAAGCGGTCAAATGTCACAATTGTTCAAGGAGAGTATAGGTACTCTGAGGTACCTATATTGCACAGACTTATAGGTAGCATATTGTACCTTAATCATTCTGACTAGCAATTATTATATAAAGCGTCGATACCCAGCAGCCGTCTCCTCCTACCCTATGTAAAAGAAAAACAGTGCTGCTTTAACACTGTCATTGCTGACCATGCCATGGCCTCAGATTTGATGGATTCTGCACACTCGGTCCTTGCCGTTCGCCCCAATAGCAGCCCCGAAATCTTCCCTAGAGCTTCAACTTCAACATCAAGGCCAAGCCGAAACTGTCAAACTCTTGCGATACCCTCCATTCACCAATCCTCTTCGCACAATGATCTCACGGTCGGCGATTGGTCCCAAGGCGCAGCTTGCCCTTCGTAGGCAATGCTGTGCTCAACCTATACAGCGCCGCGGCCTCGCTGCCTCCATTTCCGGATCGACCTCCTTCTCGTACGAGACCGCGGATGTGAATGGAGTCAAGGTTGCTAGCAGAGATGTAGCCGGTCCAACTACGAAACTCGCCGTTGTTGCAAAGGCTGGAACTAGATATCAGACGTTACCTGGCTTGACCTGCGGATTGGAGCAATTCGCGTTCAAGGTTTGTGGTCATACCTGGAGAATTATGTTTATTTAGATTCAGATATTGACAAATTTTATCCAGAACACCCTTAAGCGATCAGCCCTACGAATCACGAGAGAATCCGAGCTTCTCGGAGGCCAATTGACCGCATACCACACACGAGAGGCTCTTGTCACCGAAGCCAAGTTCCTCAGAGAAGATCTACCATACTTCACTGAGTTGCTTGGAGAGGTTGTATCTCAGACAAAGTACACTGGTATGCTCAATTCGGACAGAAACTGTACTACGGAACTTCTCTGACATAGTGTACATAGCACACGAGTACCATGAGGAGATCGAGCCCATCATCAAGCTTGCCCAGAAGAAGCTCCTTGGAAATGTTTCCGAGCTTGCCATCAACTCCGCACACGGTGTTGCTTTCCACAGAGGCCTCGGCACGCCCCTGTACCCATCTTCTTCGACGCCTCTATCGAAATACGTGAACGAGGAATCGATCGCCGACTTCTCCGAGAGTGCATACGCCAAGTCCAACTTCGCTGTTGTTGCCAACGGTGCAAGCCAAAATGATCTGACCAAGTGGGTTGGCGAATTCTTCAAGGAGTCCAAGAGCTCAGCCAGTGCTCTGTCAGGTGAAGCAACTAAGTACTACGGAGGAGAGGAGCGTATTGCGCACAACTCCGGCAACTCTTACGTGATTGCCTTCCCTGGCTCAAGCTCTTTCACTGCAGGTGGATCATACAAGCCAGAGATTGCTGTACTTGCAGCTCTTCTCGGTGGAAAGTCCAGCATCAAGTGGTCCCCAGGATTCTCGCTTCTTTCCAAGGCTGTCTCCTCATTCCCAGGGGCCAGAGTTGCTACCTCTCACTTGGCCTACTCTGATGCCGGTCTCTTGACCATCCAGTTCAGCGGCTCTGCATCAGCTATTCGTGGTGCCTCGGCTGAAGCCGTCAAGGCTATCAAGAGCATTGCTGAAGGTTCAGTTAGCAAGGAGGACTTCACCAAGGCTGTTGCGCTCGCGAAATACCGCGCTCTGGAAGAGGGACAGAACATTGAGGCCGGTCTAGTTGTCACTGGTGCTGGTCTTGTCCATGGTGGCAAGGCCTTCCAAATTGATGAGGTTGGCAAGAGTGTTGAGTCTGTGACTGCTGACAAATTGAAGTCGGTATGTATCATCCAGTTTATTTTACTCGAAGTGCAACGCTAATTGTATCGCAGGCTGCCAAGGCTTTGTTGGAGGGTAAGGCAACTGTATCTGCTGTTGGTGATCTCTACGTGCTCCCATATGCAGAGGAAATGGGGCTCAACGTATAAATTTTTCTTTAGTCTGGGGTTAGAGGAAGGGGTTGTATCAACAGCTCTAGAGTGTACTGTAGATATATGAGCAATTTGAATGTCTAAAAGCCTCTTGGTGAATGTTAAAGTAAAAAAGTGATTATGTTCTATGTGAATTATTGTTGTGCCGAATGATATCAGTTGCACTGAGAGAAGCATGAGTTGAAGTCGAGGGTCAATTGAGATTTGAAAGCCCGATCACATGACTTTGAATCATGTGGACTTCTTAGCGCTTTAGAGAAAGGATCCCGTCAACAGCTCTCTACAAGCAACCTCATCAACCCGCTGTAACTCACCTCACAACGTCCCATCACACACAATGGCATTCGCGTGGAAAGCATCAGGTCTCACGTACGTTCTGATCCCCTTCGGACCGATCCAGAAAACCTCTCGGTGCCCATGAGCCGCGAAAGAGCTTGTACTGACAAATCTTCCTTTCGCATAGCTACAACAAGTACCTCTCGGTCGCCGCACGAGTCGTCCGCCGCAGCTTGAAGGATGACAAGAGATTGCAAGCAGAGCGAAGAGGAGAGATGGAGTTGAAGTTCTCGAAGTGGAACGTGAGTGATACCACCCGGGCAACGCGGATTTACGCAACACAATAAGAGGGCTTCTAGCTGACGACTGGATGGGAATAGAATGGAAAGCAGGGCGAGAGCAAGAGTGTCGCGGAGGCTAATGCTGCTTCGATGGCAGAGGCTGGTACACCATCGTCGTAGATCGTTGGATGGCAGATGATGGGAGGAGGATTGGGGGAATACCTTTGAAGATGGGCTAGGTTGTGGATGAGCTTGGAGGAGGAAGGTTGATAAGGGATTGTAAAATTATTCGACGATAAGAGGAATGGCAATTCAGAGGTCTACTCGAGGCTATGCATGATGCGGTTCTTTCGAAAGTGACCTGGATCAAGCAAAGCCTGTGATATTTTGACGTACCGCGAGGAGGGTAGGAAGCTCTCAGCCAAGTTGCAAGTGCCCCAATAGGTCGCCAGCTACAATTACATATAAACAAACGAGCCTTGAACTCTGGATCGGGTATACCACCTTACAGAAATGCACTTGACGCTCTACTTTTCCCACCTGCCAAAGATATTATGGTGCCTGCTGGATATGGCACGTCTTATCCTTGCCAATGAAGTGACTACTATTTGGGGACATATTGTAATGCTCTAAATATTTTCTTACCCTACGTTAGTGAGAATGAATGAGTGCCAAATAATGAGTTTCAGATATCTTGCATCTTAAACAATAGTCTCGTGCCTATCTAGCACCAGCACGACCTGCAAACGCCAGTCTGCAAGCGAGATCTCCCGATTTCTTTACACCCATCCTCTGGGGACTAGACTCGCAACAGACATCCATCTCATAACGATGTCATAGATAGCTTGGATAAAATTTGAGCACCACTTAAATGGAGTCCAGTCTATCCGCATTGTCGCAAGGTAATATTCTAGTCTCAGATACAAATATGGCTATCCCAACTAATCATACTACAGAGGCGGCGAACCTCTCCATCGACGACCAGACAGGCAGTCCAGTAAATCCGTTCGCAGCATATGATGATGAGCCGCCACCAGCACCCAAGCTGAAAAGCAAGGGAGTGATAGCTACTGACATCACCAAGCGATTCACTCATGCTGCGCAACGTGAGATGGTGCAAATCCTTGCATCTAGAATCACGTGCTAACGAATCTCAGAGCTCGATATTGGCCAGCTCATCAAGGAGCCCTTCTTTACGCTCTTTGAGTCTGTTGGAGCTTTGGAGGTAAGTAAGAAAGTAGGCTGGTAACTTATGATTGAGCCTAATTGCAGCAGATTATGGATCGTAAGATGGACAGTGGATATCTGGAGCCTGGAGAGACCATGGAAGATGATTTCGATTTCGCTCAGGATCTTCTTCCAGAAGAGATCATAGGGATTATCGACCAGCTGCTATGCCATGAGGTATATTACCACCCGAGCGAAGGAAATGAAGATGCTAATGTCACAGATGGCATGGCACATGGGCCATCCTCTTGCTCAAACGATTTTCACTAGCTTGTATATCGACCAGATACTATCGTCGTGCCCGTTGGACATTGCCCATACTCACTTTGATCGCGGTGAAAGTTTCACAGAAGAATCTCCTTCTATGCAAGTATTGAGGGCTTATTGTCTTGGTCTGATCAAAACGTGCTTCTTCGTC
This sequence comes from Neospermospora avenae, assembly GCA_014282315.1. NCBI lineage: Eukaryota > Fungi > Ascomycota > Leotiomycetes > Helotiales > Ploettnerulaceae > Neospermospora > Neospermospora avenae. The sequence continues at coordinate 7,637 of JACBAH010006654.1, read as the reverse complement.
AACAATCGAGTCAAGTCGGAGCACACATACGAGGTAGGTATGCTGACCTACGACTTTAACGTCTGCTGAAACTTTATGTAGGAGGAAGATTTTGTCACTCATACATTCAACCGAAGTCTCCTGGAAGGCATCGAGTATGAAAAGATCGTTGAGTTTCTTGTTGAAACCATTGCTATGCTAGAGAATGTCGAGGACATCAATCCAACCATTAAAAAGGCCTTGGAGATCCGGATAAAGTTCCGACTACAGATCCTCCAATCAGTAGAATGCGCAGATAGCAGAACTTCGGACGATGCTAAGAAGAATTGGTTAGATCTACTGGCATTCATACCTGATCTCAAATCAACCATCTCTGCAGGGAAGCCGTTCCCATCATCTTTCAGCGTCAAGTTGCAACGAAAGCTAGCTAGTACGGTGCCACCGCGCCCGATCGTTCAAGTCAGCCAAGAAGATGCCTTTGCTCATCTTGAAAGACTTTGTTTAGATGCTTCAGTTGCGATTGAAGTACTCACGTATTACGATAGTCATAGCTTAGTGGTACGTCTTGTGTTGCCATATAATCTTATTGACGCTGACCGTTTGATAGTCCTTTGTTTCTCTGTTCCAAGCTCGAAAGCCCCAGCCATCGGTTTACGTTCGTACTTTACTACAGCACTACATCTTTGCCGATATGATAATCCTGGGAACAATGTCTATCCGGCAGGTTCTCGACGATAGTTTGGCTACCGTTGTCCTGCCTTCCCATAAGCTATTAGATCGTCTCAATGACGAAATTGAGCTTCCGCACGACCCGCGACACAACATGGCCGCTCGTATGGAGATCTTTCGATCTCGAGCAGCGAATTCGTATCTAGATGTGATAAGAACAATCTGCCAGAATCGATGCAGGATACGACGTAGTTTCCGTCACACGATTGTTGATTGGGACAATCTCCAGATGGACGCCGAAGAATTGGATGTCGAGCTCCGAGATTTTACCAAAGAGGAGCCGATCGTTGATCCTGAGATCTCGAATGAACCCATTTACTCCTTCCCACTCTCATCCTGGTCCTATTTCTACAAACTACGAATCATGGACTTGTTCGTTCAGATGGGCTTTGAGCTAGAGACCTACCAACCGGACGAAATAGCAGGGATGTACTGGTACCTACAATACCTCGCAAAAACACGAAGTAACCACCTCGACCGTATCCGCGGCTTCGTCGTCCGAGACCTGCGTGCTTCTTTACAAAACCCCCGAACCGCAGCAGCCGAGCATCCAGATTTCATGTCCGCTCTCAGCTTCCTGAATCTCTCATCCCTAGAAGCCACAGCAACATGCGGATTTTCCGACGCTTTATCCTGTCTCTTCACAGTCCTCAGCCGTCTCTCTCTGATCCCCTCGCCCTCAAGACCGTACAGCGATGACACAATGCGCTACGAAGTCCGCATGAAGCCCTTTCACTCCGTTGGTCTCCCAGAATTAATTCCCTTCCCCGAGTTCACGCGTCTCGTTACGCAGCCTGAGGCCTCTATCCCCGAGCTTCTTTCTTTCGCCGCAGAATCAGCACTGGGAGCGAAGAAAGGGTTTGAAGCTCTGAGTAAATTGAGTGCTAAAGAGGGGTTTTGTCAGGGTAGTCATGAGGCTTGGGTGGGTAATGTCAAGGCGACGCTGAAGGCGGCGATTTTTACGAGCATTACGGTGGCGACGGTGAGGAAGGCTGTTGAGAAAGTAGGAGAAGGGGAAAAGGTTGGCTTGAAGGTTGAGATACCAGTGGCTGGGAAGGGATATCATGATTGGTGGATTGTGCCGAAGGTTACGCCTTTGGCTTAGATATGGTATTAGGCTTTACTTGATATTCTGGTATGTAGCTTTAGAACAGCATTTGGGTGTTCAGTTGTCCTGGCACTATAAGACTTTTGCGCGATCGAAACCCTTGCCGAATTTTTTGAATAGTCCTCCCTCGAACCGAATGCGGACGACGTAAAGTCCCCATTAAATTACTTCACACTTCGCCTAGCAGCATATCGGGCCCTGAATTCATATATTTGCAAAAAACAAGACACTGGTGTCGCCTTCCTTTCAATTACCCATAAGATATCATGACAAAGTCCATACAGTGTGATTAGTCGAGTCAAAACTCAGTACAGCAACTCAGCTTCTACCGTTTCAAAATTATCCTATCTCTGTTTAGGCTGAACATCCGCTCCTTTCTCCCTGCGCGGCGCTTCCTCTTCTACAAGAAGACTTTTTTCGATAGACAGGTAGCACAGATATGTTGTAGCAGATGAAAGGAGCACTAAGAACTTTGATGGTAGGCGTTGCAAAACTACCAAGGTAACTATAGGCAGCTATCCAGTCTTTAGAATTTTCTACCTATGTATTGAGAGTAGTGTATTTGAAAGGTTGCCCTCAGTGGTTGGTCTGTATGTGGGAATATTCTGAGAAGCATAGGGGGAAAAATGCAAGAAATGCATACTCGAATTGTTTTTTTAGGATGAAAGACCAGAGTAGTGAAGTCATCCATCAGTAGTCTTCCATGCTGGTGAAAAATTTGCAGTTATGTTCATGAGACCCTGGAATGTCGTTCATCAACGAGCGAGCAAATGCCCCCGATTCCGAAGACAAGTCATTGGCTCAAATCGCAACGACACACCTAGCGCACAACAGACCTACTCAGTACCTTCCGGCTCTCAAGTCCAAAACGAATATAGGACTTTCAACACCAAAAATCAACAGTCGATTGGAGAAAGACGTGCCACTGCATATGGCATGGGAAGATAATTGTCAGGCGTGAAGAGATAGGGCAGAAAAATCTTGAGTTCATTCAATTTCCATCACAAATCTCGGCTGAGGAATCAGTATATATTTCAGCATTGATAACAAAGTCTGCTATTAGAAGGAAAGAAGATATTCTAACGTAGTTCCGACACTGGCCATGGAATGAGTAGAAGCTAGAAATCAATGGCAAAAGTTCCAGGATATTAGATTTCACTTATGGTGTGAGTCATTTGCCGAACAACTACAGACTTTGAAGGGATTGCCAGGACTTAACATAATCTAATTGTTCCACTCGTGGTGAAGGCGGACAAGAATCACGTGACAAATATATACAACATCGATGCAAGAGTTGACACAATCTGAAAGCCAAGCCTAAGTGTTGTAAGCATCATTGAAAGATCTAGTATGAGTTAAACTTTAATTTAAAAAAATCCACCGGGGTTGTGTAGGGCGTAGTGCTCATAGATTCTCTTCCAAAAGAAATCGTATCTCCAAAACCAAAAACCACGATGACTGAATATAAGCAGAACTGCTGAAACGATGTCGAGAAAGAAAATTAGGCCATGATCCTGATCTGAATCTCATTATGACCTTCCTCAATATCAGGTCATGTCAAAACAAAGAACATGATGATTGTCAGCTGTAGTCGGACCAAAGGAGTCTGGATTTCGCTTAGGAAAATCCGGGGTTCTGGATCTGGGCAAGCTCGGCAACAGCGTCATCAGACCGATACCGTACCCCCCGATGGATGCCATGATATCCCCGTGTTTACTACTACGAAACATTTGATTTGTGTTATCTGCGTGAATTCAATTTGAACTCCACCTGCACAGACCAGCCAGATCCAGAGCTGTTCTCACGATTCATTAGTAAGACGAATGTCTAATTCTTCTTAACTGTCCACACTTCCTAATCGTCCTCCCCCTTTCTCCTCGACCTTAGAAGCCTGGATTGCATCAACTGATCCCAGGAACCAGGCATCTGAACCAAACGTCAACTTACGTGTGTCACGTTGCTTCAGAATTCCAACAGGTCTCACTCTCAAGTCAACTCAGCCTCGAGGTCTTGGATCAACTGGCCTAATAGCCTCCTGTCACTCCACTTCACATCAATCCATCCTATCTGAACCCTCCTTCCGTCCATTTACTGCAGGTGGCTCCACACCCAGCTGCACCTGGACCTGCAACTCGTCGTCTATCTTCCGCTGTCAACGTCCAAACGAAACGACCAAGTCTACGAGTTAAACGACTGCACCGCTTCTCGCCTCCGGTAAAAAGCTTCCTGGAGACAGACATCCTCTTGTCCGGACGGCTTGGCTTTCCACGGGTGGAGTCTTGGAGAAACTCAAGATTCGGCTCGCTGCTACTCTGTCCTCCTAACGCGGTATCATTAGACGCTTTCACAGGTGCTGCGGTTGTCACTCACTCGGCTCAAGTTGTCCATCAGTATTTCGTCACATTTGAGGTCGTTAGCACCTATCATTAGCCATATTCTGCTGAGAAGCTGCGGGTCACAAGCTGGAAACAAGATCACATCCCGGATTTAAGGTGGTTCGAGGGAGTTTGCAAAGCTTCTAATTTATCACTGAAAAAAGGTACGCATGCCCATTTGTGGTCACATATGTAAATTTATCCCACAAGTCTCAGACTCGGTGCTGCGGACCTTGATGATAAATCGGCATTCTACCCAGCTAGTGTGCGGGTGTGGATGCTGATTTACGTGGGCCTTCTGGCCGGATCGAGAGTTCAATCCACGGATGGGGTTCTGTAGCATGCATGCGGGGCAGACCCCAGCCAACCTCTACCTCCTCTCCCCCAGATATATTCAAAGCTATGGGGGCTGCTACTTGACTATTCTTCCTTTCTTGAACTCTTCTGTTCCATAGAGTATAATTTGCCTCCTGTGGGATGCCATCCTATTATTTCCAAGATTGTCACTATTTCTACCGCACGGCTCTACGCGGTCTGAATATCGATACTTCGATCTCCCATTTATACGCATGAAACATAGGCCATAACGCTAATCAAAATGCCTTCTGCTCAGGGAGCCGTTCGTACTTTCACGATGCCGAAATCCTTAGATGAGTCTTTGGCTCAGCCGGGCAATCCACAACTGGCCAAAGACTCAGGTCGATCCCTTGACGGTGCAAAGAAGGCCGCTGATGAGTTTACCAAGGACCAGAAGAATCCTCTGGCAAGTGATCAGCCACGACATAAAGCTGGCATTACGTTCGCAGCTCAAGATAAGCTGCCAAAGCTACCAATACCAGACTTGGAAAACAGTACATCAAAATATCTGGCTGCGCTCAAGCCCCTTCAAAGTCCCAGGGACCACGCAGAAACTCAACAAGCAGTGGATGAATTTCTCAAGGCTGAAGGTCCAGAGCTACAGGAAAGGTTGAAGAAGTATGCTACCGGCAAGACGAGTTATATCGAACAATTCTGTAAGTCAGATCAGTTTACAAGGCCGGGTTGTGCTCACATAAAGTAGGGTACGATTCGTATCTGAACTTCGATAACCCTGTTGTCTTGAACTTGAATCCTTTCTTCTTGCTCGAGGACGATCCGACACCAGCAAGGAATAATCAGGTCACCCGTGCTGCGTCCCTTGTGGTGTCTGCTTTGTCATTTGTCCGTGCTGTGAGGAAGGAGGAGCTGCCACCCGATCAGATCAGAGGCCAACCTCTCTGTATGTACCAGTACTCGAGATTATTTGGAACAGCTCGAGTACCTACAGAAAATGGGTGCCACATCGGGCAAGATCCTGATGCAAAGCACATAGTTGTGCTCTGCCACGGTCAATTTTACTGGTTTGATGTCTTGGACGACAACTCGGACCTGATCATGACGGAGAAGGACGTCTCGATTAATCTCCAGACGATCGTAGACGACGCCCAACAAACTCCCATCCAGGAGGCTGCCAAAGGTGCTTTGGGTGTGCTAAGTACCGAAAATCGAAAAGTCTGGTCTGGTTTAAGAGAGATCATGACCAGAGAGGAGGGATCGAATAATGCCGACTGTCTTGGCATAGTAGACTCGGCTCTGTTCATTCTGTGCTTAGATTACACCGAACCTACATCTGGGGCAGAGCTTTGCGGTAACATGCTCTGCGGAACCAGCCAAGTTGAAAAAGGCGTGCAAATTGGTACTTGCACAAATCGATGGTACGACAAACTGCAAATTATCGTATGCAAGAACGGAAGTGCAGGGATCAACTTCGAGCACACCGGTGTTGATGGCCACACAGTTCTTCGGTTTGCTAGTGACCTTTACACCGACACTATTCTTCGATTTGCTCGAACTATCAATGGTCAGGCACCAAGTCTCTGGGCATCAGCAAGTCCCGATCCTTCGAAACGTGATCCAAGCAGCTTCGGTGATGTCAGCACGACGCCTCATAAGCTTGAATGGGACATGATTCCCGAACTCAGCATTGCCCTTCGATTCGCCGAAACTCGCCTTGCCGACTTGATTCAACAAAACGAGTTTGCGACGCTGGACTTCGCTGCGTATGGAAAGAACTTCATGACTGGCATGGGGTTTTCGCCTGATGCCTTCGTGCAAATGGCTTTCCAAGCGGCATACTTTGGCTTGTACGGCCGAGTCGAGTGTACTTATGAGCCAGCCATGACTAAGGTGTACCTCCATGGCCGTACTGAAGCGGTCCGTTCTGTCACTCCAGAATCCGTTGATTTTGTACAAAGCTTTTGGGCGGAGAACCCTCCACAGCAAAAGGTAGACAAATTGAGGAAAGCCTGTCAACAACATACAGCAAATACCCGAGAATGTGCCAAGGCTCAAGGCTGTGATAGACATCTGTATGCTCTGTTCAGCGTGTGGCAGAAAGCACTGGATGAAGATGGAGCGGAGGCCGCAAGCAGCAATGGATACTCGAGTCCCATCGAAGGCAGCTCCGAGCGAGATCCCGCATCCGAAGTTGGGAGTCCAGGTCGCGATTCCTATATGTCTGTTGATGGAGATGAGTCTCGTTCTGTTCAATCTAACGGCAATCGAGCTCGTGGTAATTCTTCCCCAACTCGAGGTCAAAGCCACAGCATGCCTCTCCTCTTTGCCGACAGTGGATGGGACAAATTAAACAACACCATCATCTCAACTTCTAACTGTGGTAACCCTTCCCTACGACACTTCGGTTTCGGACCAACATCTGGAGATGGTTTCGGTATCGGGTATATCATCAAAGATGAGGGCATCAGCATCTGTGCTAGCAGCAAGCACAGACAAACCAAGCGGTTCGTGGACGCACTCGAAAGCTACTTGCTGGAGATCAGACGAGTTCTGCGCATGACACAACGACGTGGCACGAGTCCCAAGGCCAGTCGCGCCCGTGAGGCCAGTGCGACACGACCTCAGACGGGAAGCAGACTCAAGTCCCGAGGGAGAGTCATCAAAGCCCATGCGCCTGGAGTGAAGACTCCTGGTACGATGACGCCGGCGGATGAAAGCGCGGCTGCGAGTGATGATGAGGGGTTGGGAGGATGTAAGTCTTCTTGATATTTGAAAGTGGTATTTTGGGATGAGGCTAACGATGTGTCTAGATGGTTTCTTCGATGCTGGTATGTTGCTTCAGGCTTTGAAAGCCCGAGGCGAGGGCTTGGATGATGGGGGGACGAAACCATCTGAGCGCGCGACGGTCAACGCAAGGAGAAGGGAGATTGGGAAGAAGCTCAGACTGAGTGAGTACTGAGGTGGAAATTGTGATGAGGTGTGGTGGTGTGGTTCGAAGGATAGTGAGTGGAAAGACGGAACAGTGTAACACGAGATGAGCCCTGGAATGAAATTACTGCACGTATGAAATGAAGTGCCGGCACCTGCGTGCTTGTAGGTCCAAAGCATTGCCACGACACACACACACACAC
>JACBAH010006653.1:0-12937 GCA_014282315.1 Neospermospora avenae | reverse complement strand
GAGTAAACCACTGGAGAAACTCGCTTTTTTTTTTTAACTGTATATGTTGACTTTAGCCGCCTTGCTTCTCTGACAAACTTCGTGGATTTAAGCGAAAAAATATACAATCCAAGGTCCGCAAAAACGGGGGACTTGAAGGGCCTCCCTAGAAGGTCCGACTCTTGCACGAGCCTCGTTGGCATTGGAGTACCGAAGCCAGCCGTTCTCCATTCAACGGTTTTTGGCCAGCCGATGACGACAGCGTGCCGCAAGGAAAGACATCGATGGAAAGAACGTCCGACCGTCGTTCCCCAGCTTCTTCTAATGAGATCAAGTGAGCAAGTCCTCGATGAGCTCGATGTCAACCTTGAAGACTCCCTGAATATTGGGGATTACTGATATTTTGGCGCAATCGGCAAGGAAAGGGGTTCGCCTGGAGGAAGTTCTATGACATGAAATGCATGATCTTCGCAGGCGCAGGTTACGATCTCTCTATAATGTTACTTTATAAATGATCAAATAATCCTCTTCAACCTTTCTTTCGTCTGAAACCAACCTTCCTTTCATCTGAAACTTTCATCTGAAAGTCCCTCTTCCGCGAAAGTCGTTCACGACACTTACAACATCCGGCCAACTCGAATTAAAATAAGCAATATGATCGCTCCTTCCTTCCCATTGGCTTCCTAGAAGCTTAATGCCAGACACGTCCCTGATCTGCGATCAGCGGGCCCAACACGGTCCACTGGCGCCGATCCAATTGCGCGCTTCAGTCCGGGAACGACGCATTCCGGTTACTATAACAGCAAAAAGCCCTCGAAGCAATCAAAGCCGGTCCGCTTTCGCCAGACCTATATAATGAAGGAGCCGCCTTGATAGCTATATGGAAGGAAGCCGCATCACATATATTACCGCGGGCTCCATCTGGTATTGTTGATCAGTGAATGTGGATGCGCGTGAGCTCTGCTGAAACCGTGTCGAGACAAGGAGAGCTGCATTGAGCCGACGATCGCATTTTTGGTTGGCATTCTTGAATTCGAGAAGTCGAGAGGCATACTTCTTGTAAAGAATTCTTGCAAAGAAGAATTTTCCTCTTTCAGATCTTTCGGTTACAACACTTGCGCAGAGAAGCGCATTCCGCTTGGTTATCTGCCGGTTTACTCATTTTGTGTTGCCGATTTCGCAATGCAACTTTGCAGCAATCGCCGTGAGGGCTTTGTACGTATTTTGTTTAGATCTGCTGGAAGAGAGAGGAACTGACTAAGTGTAGGGCCCATCATCATCCATTTCCTCTCCTATTCCTACATCCTGCTTTGTCGATGTAATCCTACTTCCTCTCCCAATATGGATCGCAATCGTCCTCCTACCCATCCTATTCGCCCTCTCTCTTCACCACCGAAAGCAGAACTACAATCCCTCAACTGCATATTTACGTGTCGTTCCACGCAGGAATTGGGGCTTCACTATAATATCCGTTATATACTATGCACTGATTGTGGCCAATGCTTTGATGATGACTTTGGAAATTGTTCGTCTGGAGTTGATCCATTTTGGGATTGGTTTGCTGCCATTTGTGTATGCTGGGTTGCTTGTCGCTCTTTTACTACATTGGAGCGAGGGCGTGCAGGGAAGGATACGAGGGTGGCAGGCTGTGAATGCTGTTATTTGGTTGGGTGGGATTGCGATGAGTGTGGTGAAGGTGGTGGGATTAAGTAATGAGGGAATCCACGCACGGAAAGGATCGAAGTATCCTGTGAGCGATCAAGTCACTGACGTGGCAGTGATGGCTGGACTATATGCAGTGGCTGCCATTTTGGAAGTCATTTTGGACTTCTGGCGAGCTTTGAGGAGAGCGAGGAAGGATTCAGAAGAGAGTCCTCGGAGCGGTACAAGTCCTGTCATGCAGAACTCGGAGTTTGTGGGGAAATTTCAACCACACGCTTGATTCAAGATTAAATTTGATACCCAAGCCTTTAAATAAGACTGCATTTTTGTTTGCGTTCAGTAGTCTTTCTAAAACTGTCTCAGCCTGACCTGTGACATCCGCAGAGAATTGGTCGAAACGGTTGCCACATGCGCTTCCCAATCTAACCAGATACTTATGAATTTGTCTTTATGAAGCTGTCGGTTATATTATGTAAGTATGCCCAAAAGCCCCCCTGCAGCCGAAGAGCATACAAGTACCTAGGTAGTTGCTGAACACCCTAGTTGACACAATCGATGGGTATCAAGCCAGCCGCCCCAAACTCCATTCAATCCCCCATTCGAAAGAAGTCCACCCTTCAACTTCTCTTCCCGTCTTGCTTCGCCAACCACTCGCTAAACATCCAAGCCTCCAAACTCTCACTCTCCAACCCGTCCACAATTTTTCCCAAGTCTGGGAGTTCGCTCGCCTTCAAATCCGGTCTCCCACTCTTCTTGCACACCCAAGCCCTCTTTTCGTTATCATACACATATCCTTTCAACGCACTCGAAGGCGGACTCAATTTACTCTCTTCCATCTTTACCCTAACACTGTAATGCACATACTCATTTGTCTTACTACCTTCACTAACTCCATTCCGACCATCAGGTCTCTTATACCTCCCTGGCGTCCTTGTCTTACTCCCCAGAAAGCTCCATAGAATAGTGGGCAAGAAACCACTGTAAAACGGATCAGTGTTCTTCACCCAGCTAGGATCGGTAGTGTTGCGAGTCGGCGAACAAATCCTCTTCACGTGGTCCATGTCGAATTCTAGCAGACCGCGTGATGTGAATTGATCGATCATCCAGCACAGTGTGATATTGGATATTTTATGATCTGCTTGGCCACCGCCGACGTCGCCGTGATGGCCGGGAAACCAGGTCTGGACAAGTGTGGGTTCTATGACCGTGCCGTCTGTACTGCGTGTGAATTGTGCACTTGGATCACGCCACCAGAGTGTTGGTGAAAAGGATTTGCGGTGTTCGTCTAGACCGAGTGCTTGGAAGGCATATTCGACGCCTGAAGTATCGTCAGCCGGCGTTCAAGAAGCTAATTTCCAAAGCACAAAGAGAATACTTACGTTCTGGTAACTGCGTATCCAGAAATTTCCACTTATCATCCTCCCCAACAATCTTGGTAAACCAATTCTCAGGCACACCCAGCGCACCAACCGTCTCCCAACACGCCACAGCTTTGATCTCAACCTTTTCTGGCGGTATTCTCCAATCAGTCTCTCTCAGGCTCTCTTTTTCAATAAACAGATCCAAATACTTCAGGAATCCAGGTGTTGAGGTGGCGGCTTTGTAGAGCTCATACACCGCTTTGAAATATTGCATCCCATCACGAGAAAGAATGCCGATAGCACCGATCAAACCGGCAACTGAGCGCGCAGTGTATGCACCTCGTGAAAATCCAAGAAGGAAGATCTCGTCGCCAGCCGCGTAGTTGTATGCTAGATAAGAGTAGGCTTCGCGAGAGTTCTCTTCGAGTCCGAGTCCGAAGCCACCTAGGATCAAAAGTCAGTAAACACAACGTGGAATAAGCGAGGAGTTTCAACGTACCAGAAAGCAATTTCTGTGTTCCAGTCAATGCATTACTACCGACTCCGGCTTGGTAGAACATTATTTGTTCCTTCTCATTGGTACCGCGGTTGTGCTTGAGTGCACGGCAGAAGTTAATCGCGTTTGTGTTGTCGAGGGGTGAGCTATTATCTGCGCTTTGCCAGGTGCCGTCGCAGGAGACGATGAGCCGATTTGGAGTTTTGCCGGATATGGATGCGGTGCTGATGCTTGTTGGAAAGCTGTTGGGTGACATTTTCTTTTGACGATTGCCTATGCGGCAGGTATGTATTTTGTTTTATGTTTTGAAATAGGGAAGCGAGAAGAGGCACCGAAGTAGTTCAAGTGAAGGTAGGATTCGGCAGTTGTTCTTCAAGTCTCGAAGTCCGAGCAAAAGACAGATACATAAAATTGTATTTAATATCTCAAGGGGCAGACTATACAGACACCTATATGCACGATCGCACTTTCCTTTCCCAGTGTTCTATTCCACATTTCGGTAGACAGACAACCCTACCAACTGACTGCGCATTCTGGTGTAACACATCCCACAACCCAAACGGAGTGAGCGTTGACGTTTCCAAAAATGTTTTACTCGGCTTTCGAAGGCTCATTATCGTCATTGGTTCGGTCGTCTCAGTTTTTCATTAAAGGTTGTCAGGTGTCTCACTGTAAGCCAATTTAGTGTGGATGAGCCAAGGCTGGTGCTGACTGCTGAAATTAGAGACTGTTACACAGGAGGGCCATCCGACTTGTATTACGTTTGTACAGTGCTAACATAGGTTGTGCATTTAACAATCATCCGCATACACATTGTTCGTGTGAACAACGCAATCAACCATGCCCGGAGTGGATGCCTATAACATATCATTAGTAATAACCCAATTTCAACTATGAACATGCTCCTATTGGTTTTACTCACATCCTGACAAAGCCAAGAGCCCTGTTTTTTAACAACACATTGAGCGTGATCTCCGTCTTCGTTGACAACTCTTCCCTAGATGGAGTTAGTAAGATTTTGGAGCATTTATATACCGCGGTCTTTAGTAATGATAAGCTTACACGATATACTGTTGCGAAGGCAACTCCAAAGAGTATAATGAACGGCCCAAGGAACTTCATATTGATTGAATAGCGTTGGAGGTATTGAACGAGCTTGATAATATGTAATTAAGAATTCAGTTGACTGTGTTGCTAGAGCAAGGTGCTGAGAAACTGGACTTTCTGTACATATAAATAGAAATAATATAAAGTTTGCTCTTACCGCCTAGTTATATTGTAATCTTACTTCCGCAATGACCGACTGACTGCTAATGTCAGGAGGAGGAGGTCCTACAAAGTATTCAGAAATCAATATCACTCCCCGCCCCTCCCCGCCTTAGGTAGATACTCGCAGTAGTGGGTGCGTATTGGATGTTTTATGGTTTATCTCTGGAGACTCTGCAGGTAAAATTCTAGGGTACTTCTTTAGTGAGCACTATCCCGATGAACTAGCGACGGGCTTTATGCTCTTTCTCTTCACAGAGGTACTTCGTAGAATCCTATCTTCAGATCCGGCCAGTCATTGGCCTTCGCAGGCACAGGGGCTAAGTACTAATAGTACAGTTAGCAGGGGGTAGGTGACTTTACTATAAGGTACGAACGTACGATCATCAGAGCGCAATGACTTCTCGATCACTGCTTGAGTAGCTCATGCCATACTTGCAAACCTAGCTGCTGCCACTTGTAGTAAAATCTCCGAGTCTCATGCTAAGTGTACTAATAATACTTAAATGCTGTAACTCCGTATAAGGAGGTACTTCCGAACTTCGTACTTTCGTACAGCGGTTAAGTATTGTTAGTACGATTAGCATGGGGGTCAGTGGCTCTACTGTAAGTGGCACTACCCAGGTCTATGACTCAGTTAGTAACCAAGAAGTCTACATGCTCTGAGGCTCGTATAGCAAAGTCATCTATCCCCTGCTGATTGTACTAACAATACTTAATCGCTGGACCTCCGTACTTAAGGCAGGACAAGGTATGTAGCCACTTATAACATCGCATTTAGGACTCTGACCAACCGTTACAAGTATTAAAAACTTGTAATAGTGCGTATTTTCAAGGGTACGTTATGGGGCACCGGTGAAGACTCGGTGGGTAGAACTTGAACACGAGGGTACTTCTCTAGCGAGAACTTCTTGATTTCTCCAAAAGTCTGAACCTGCCGGAGTTAGTCATAAGGAGGAGAGAAAGATCTTCACAAATAATAGCTTTTATAATCTCTTCCCTCGCGGTGACTTGCTCGCCTATTCGCTTTTATTACTTGTCCTCTCCTAACCTGAATATGTTCTCTTATATTCGATGGACATGCTCTCGGCTGAGCGTCAATGTAAGGTTCGGGGCACCTAGGTAAGCTTGAAAGTAGACTTACCACGCCACAAAATTCTAAATATTAAGGTAAATATTATTTTAGTGCAATTACCATATTACCGAACTCGTGAAATTTAGACTTCTCGCTCGAGATTCGGTCTATCCTATTGGCTGAGCCCCTCTGCTAGCTAAGTTCTTAAACCCTGTCATTGTTGGTCCCGTCTGGTCACGAGAGGAAGGAACCATCATGGGATCGTGGCACCTAGTACGGAAGCTCGACGCGGTTCTAGCAAGCCCTGAGCCCTGGCACCAGCTAGTTCCGAACTTACCTTACCTAGTATAACATGGAAGTGAGCGAATTTGCCCATTACCAAGGTCTAAGGTAGGTAGGATTACCAATGACGGGCATGCTGACTATCTTATCTCTCTAGGGGAAGGTACCTTACCGTATCTTAGGGTTGACTGAGACTGTCTTCCCCAGCTGATGGATCGGTCTTCCTCGGTCCACTTCTTCCGTCAAGTCATTGCTACTTTCCGTCTGTCATTGTTGTCAGCCGTATCATCCTCGGACCATTACAGACTCTGGGCGGAACAGTCTCATTTCTATATTAACCACTTCTCTTTCTCCAAGCTTCTAGATTTCCCATCCTTCCTGTATTGTATTCAACACCAACCTCAACATCAACCTCAACATCCTCGTCTCTTCTCTTCGACACTACTCAGCCAGCTAGTTCGCCACCAGCCCGGCCTCAAGGACCTCCGCTGCCTGAGGTACTGGTTGCTTTATCTTTGAACATTCGAGTGCGCCCTCTTTTTACCCCGCCAAACATCGACACTTCGACATCACCCTTCCACCATGTCTATACCCAACACATTTACACCCGCTTCCGATACGCCCTCGGAAAAATCCATCGCCAAGAGACATGCCTCTAATCCCGACCAAGAAGCCTTCGTTGGCGATGTCGTAACTCTCGAGGCCCAGGGAACCGCACATTTCAGTCGCTTGGGATGGAAACGCCTCACCGTTGTCCTCCTTGTAGAAGCGATCGCACTCGGCGCTCTCTCCATCCCTAAGGCATTCGCAACTCTCGGCATGGTCGCTGGGATAATCACCACCGTCGGTCTTGGTCTCATCGCTATCTACACATCACATCTTGTCGGACAAGTCAAACTCAAGTTCCCTCAGGTGGCGCACTATGCCGATGCAGGCAAGTTGATTGGGGGAAGATGGGGATATGAGCTGATTGGGGCTATGTTCGTGCTCGAGTTGACGTTCCTTGTTGGAAGTCATTGTTTGACTGGAGCAATTGCATTCGGAAACTTGACGAACAACGGCACTTGTTCGCTGGTTTTTGGAGTTGTCTCGGCGGTGATCCTGTTCTTGCTTGCTGTACCACCGTCGTTTGCGGAAGTCGCCATTTTGGGATACATTGATTTTGTGTCGATTATGGCTGCGATTGCTATTACTGTTGTTGCGACCGGAGTCACAATGGGTAAAGCTCCGGAACAGGTTGATTGGTCTGCATGGCCAAAGGATGGTTTAACCTTTGTTGACGCCTTCAATGCCATCACCAACATTGTGTTCGCATGTAAGTGATTCTCACAACCGTAACCTCAAATCCATTCATAAGCTTTCAACTAACATGCCCAAGACTCCTTTGCCGTGTGCCAATTCTCCTTCATGGACGAAATGCATACTCCATCCGACTACATCAAGTCCATCTGGTCTCTCGGTCTGATTGAAATCGTCATCTACACCCTAACCGGCTCCCTAATCTACGCATTCGTTGGTGTCGACGTCAAGTCCCCGGCTCTTCTCTCGGCTGGCCCCCTCATCTCCAAAATTGCGTTTGGCGTAGCCCTCCCAGTGATCTTCATCTCCGGCTCCATCAACGGCACAGTCGTCGCACGCTATATTCACGGGCGCGTCTACAAGAACAGCGTCACTAGATTCATCAACACCAAAAAGGGATGGACTACTTGGTTGACTCTGTTGGCCACTATCACGATCATCGCATGGATTATTGCGGAAGCCATTCCTTTCTTTGGCGATTTGCTTGGCATAATGTCTGCGCTCTTCATCAGTGGTTTCACTTTCTACTTTCCCGCAATTTTCTGGTTCAAGCTTCTCCAGGACGGAAAATGGTATGAGAGAAAGAATTGGTTCATGAGCTTCGTCAACGGGATTGTGTTTTTGATTGGCATGGTCGTTCTCGTTGCAGGAACATACTCGACCATCTCTGATATTAAGCACGAGTACGCTAATGGAGAGGTCCGGGGTGCGTTTACATGTGCGCCATTGCAATGATTCTGGGAGAAGTTTGCGCTGTATGATATTAGATGATAAGCATTATTTTGGATACTTCACGGCATTATTGGGAGTCTTGGATGGAGTTCACGCGTCATTCAAAATATTTATGACTTGTTAGTATAGCGAAAGTCTTGGCCTTTGATGAGCGAAATGGCAGAAGCGAATTGAGAAGAGGTTGCTCGAAGTGTGAAATTGGACATCTTCGGATATATTCCACGAATGACTGATAATAGAGTATGAGTGGATTGGATGAAGAGGTGGATACGAGCAAAGAGACTGAACTGGAATGAAGAAATTGAAGACTTTACTGTCTCTTCATTACCACTTTACTTCTTAGATATATGGATTGCTCGAACATGAGTACGTACGTATGTATATGTACGTGAGAACAGACATAAACTCGTAGCCTCCTCTACAATACATGATCGCATTTCTACCCCTCCTCAAAAATCTCATAGGCATCATTCCTTTCATCTCACGTGGGCTCCTCCCAGATTCAAATATGACTATTGAAATTGAAATATCACAGATAAAAATGACTGACTACATGAGGAATCAAGTACATATCGCGATTTGCGATTTTTGATTTGTAATGTGAGATTCAAGCAAAATTTGAAAACCATGAAACAAATCTAGGATTCTAGGATTTAACTTCATGCGCATGTGTTAGTATTGTAGATTAACTAGTAAATGTCTTCACATACTTACAGGACTTTAACTGATTTTCATTTACTTGGAGAAGAAGTCAAGATTACGCAATTGATTTCGCGCTCGGACTCGGACTTGGATTTGGATTTGGATTTTGACTGCTTGTTGAGAATGCAGGATGATATTCCTCTCAGCCTCGTTAGGATGAGCTATTTTGCTTGATATTGATAGACAGGCTCGTTTATCCATTTTTACACGTTCAGTGTAATGGCACTTCCGACAAATTCCACAGCACGTAGGTCTCTCATGCCATCTCAACCTGGTCTCTCACCTTTTATGTTTGTAATTCAATTATGATCACGATCAAAGTACAAGTATAGGTAGACTTATGGAGTATATTAATTCATTATGTACCATTCTTCAACAGGGCTGCAAACTACACGACTATCAAGCCCTAATCATCACACTCCAACTCCTTCAAAATCTTCTTGAAATCAGGTGTTCCGAAACCCGTAACAGCATCCCAACCCTTCTGCGTAGGGAACCCAGTAGTATTGCAACCTCTGTTGATTCCCTGGGTAATATCGGTGAATGCTTTGTAGCCCTTCTTATACAACCACGGATTCAAGAATCCCAAAGTCGGTTTACCGCTGCTGATTAAGGCATCGTTTACAAGGGCCAACACACCAGCCATAAGTGGCGTCGAAGCACTGGTACCAGAGATGATCTTCTCGGTACTGTTCCAGACGATTTGGAAATAGAGGCCTTGTGCTGCGATATCCGGATATCCACGACCATTGGGGTTGAAGAGTCCTTTATGTTCCCCTTTCATCGACTTGACGTATTGTGGAACGACGCAGTCTTGGTATGATGGACGAGAGAAGTACTCGGAGAACCCGGAGCCAGAAGCGTAGTATCCATGTGTCTTTCCATCAGGTCCATAAGCGCCAGCGGGTCTGGAAGCAGAAGTCTCAGGCTCGAAACCTTGTGTTGCTCCTACGACTGTAACGTATGGACAGGAAGGTGGGAAAGAAGCCAGGAATCTGGTGGTGTTCTTTCCGTCATTAGTGATGCACTTTGAAGCGTCGTCACCTGCGATATCTCCGGCCCCTCCGTCACCTGAAGCGAAAAGCATCGAGATGCCACGAGCACCAAGCTGTGCGAAGCCGTTACAGACTCGCTTGGCATAATCCAAGGGAACGGTCTGCTCGTCGTCACCGTAGGAAGTGGAAATGACTTGTGGGAGGGTCTTTTGGCCGAGAACGTAGTTGATCCAAGCGAGGTATGGCTCGTTTCCTGGTGGGTCGCCGGTCGCTGCGTCAGGAATCTGGGGAGGTTCGCCGCCTGTAGTGTAAGCTACTACGGGCATAGGGTAGGTTAGACCGATGACAGTTTGCATATCGAGGTTTGCTTCATTAGATCCTCCTTCCTTGGCTTGCTCGGGTGTGAGACCTGTGTCTTGTTGTGGTCCACCGTCAATAGAGACAAATTTATACTTTGCGGCGCCAGACACCGCTTCGGGCTTGTATTTCTGGAGGAACTGCTTGGTATCTGGACGAATGGGGATCTCGCCCAGGAAGTTGTTGATCCCGATTTGGTTCTTGCCGGCGGCTTTCTGGACATAACCCTTAGTCTTGTACAACGTTGCGAAGCATTCTGTGATCAACTGTTAGTAAGGTAAATCTGCAATGTCTCAGGAGTGGGATTTACGAACCTGGCGTTGTAGCATTTATCGTGCATACCTTCTTCAATTCTGGTGATCTGGCCTCGTTGATTCCTGGGTATGGCCATGGGAGAGCTGTGTTGGCTGCGACTTCACGTTTCTTGATAGCGCGCATGAAGGAGGTGGTAGGTTGAATGGCATCAATGTGTTCGTGGAGATGCTTTGGGAGAGACCATGTCGGTGCACGGTAGATCTCAGATCCATCGTCGTGCTTGTAGACGTGATATTCGGTGTCCAGGAGACGCTCAGCTGTTGAGATATCTACTTGGATGGTGACCCAATCCTTTGCTGGACTATAACTGGCGTGATTGATGCCATTGGCATCCAGCCACTCGTGGAGAAGGTCAAGAGCATCATCTGAAGGCTTGATGAGCTCATTGACCTCGTCGTGAGAAAGATGGTGGCCATAACGCACGTGATCGGGGTCGGAGACTAAGTCAAGTCAGCTTCCTTGCCGCAAATTCCAATGCAATCTCTAAACATACCTTCATTCAAATGTCGTTCTAGTTCCGCGAAGTTGTTCTGCTTGACACCAATTTGGAGATTCAACATCTTCTCCGATGGAGCCCTTCCCATTTTGGTCCATCTTCTTGGTACCCAGTGCTTCTCCTTTACAGAGTAAGAAGTACGCGATTGGATTGGCGTGCCCAAGACAGCTTCGGCCGCTATGGCGATTGTCAAAAGAAGTGAAGCACCCAACATAATTGCAGTATCGGTACAGCTACAGTCAGAACTAAGAGCGAGGCTAAAAAGACAATGATTCAACGGGGAAGCTGTAGTTCTTATAGTTCGGCGTAGCTATGGTAGCTAGGTAGGTGTCTCCGGACCCTAGAGCGAAAATGAGCTAGATCGGACTATCGTAATCAAGGTAGGTAGGATGCACCCACAGCTCTGAGCTCTTTCCTGCGGGGTTTTGTGCATCTACCGTATCTCTCTTTGTATGGCAGCATCAAGGTCATCTTCGGGTGTCTAGTGACGGGACCTAATTAGAAGATTCATACGAGCTTGAGCCTGCTCCTTTGCTCCTTTGCTCCTTCCCTTTCTTCTCTCTCACCTCCACTCCAGTTCTTTCTCCTGCTTCCTCATTTGCTTACATTGATCCGTCCATTTCACCGCTCCAGCTCCC
Organism: Neospermospora avenae; assembly: GCA_014282315.1. Taxonomy (NCBI): domain Eukaryota; kingdom Fungi; phylum Ascomycota; class Leotiomycetes; order Helotiales; family Ploettnerulaceae; genus Neospermospora; species Neospermospora avenae. The sequence continues at coordinate 1,282 of JACBAH010006653.1, read as the reverse complement.
CAGCTGCCAAGTTCGAATCATCGAATGGTCCCTCGGCGCACCACCAAGCTTTTACCCAAGCAAAATGAAGCAATCAGTGGCTGCTGTCAAGCTTCCCTTCCCTTGCAGATGCAGTGCTTTGCTCCCCGCCTTCTTCATCGGTCCTAGTCAAGCTCCACCAAGGACTGGGCAGCTCACGAGTCACGCCACCTTCCAAATGGAGATAGATCGCGGGCATTTAGATGAAGGAGTAGATGATTCGATTGATTGGAAGACGATAGAGGCAAACTCATTTTCGGGAATCGGTTGCAGTGCATTATACAGATTTCACCTAAGTCGACCATACGAAATGCCTGTGCCGACTATGCAATGGGGCCAGAGTTAAAGATAGGAGCTGGGTTAAGGATAGAAATAAAGTAAATTCTTTTTTGATGTGTTTCGAGTGAGTTTGTAGGGTGCAATTGTGTGTAGCTGGGTGAAGTTGGTTTTGGCATTCTGTGTGATCGATTGTGGTGAAGTCATTCATTGTACAGTGTTATCGCGGATGCAGGTCGGCTGTAGCTTTGATTGGATGTGTTGTGGAACGGAGCATGGTGGGGAACCTGGCTACGGCCTGAGATTCTCAGCATCGCATGTGTACCTCGTGTTTAAGCTGGCGCGGCGCATTTAATTGCTGTGAGCTGCGCTCCATAGACCCAGGTATCTTATCAGAGCAAGATTGAAATTGTAGTTCAACAAAGCCAAAGACCTAATGTGGTATCGCGAGGCCACGCAAAGTCACTGCCGGCAAGAGGAGAACTGGCACAAACGATTGCTTCACTGCTGCAGCTCAAGTCCAAAGTTACAGAGGTATTACAGGACTTTTACTAACAATCTCTTTTCAAATTTCTATAAATACTTATTATCTTCACTAGCTTGACAATCCGTTGATAATTGCAATTGCGACTTTGACGATGACTGCCTTTCCGGAGAAGACTTGGCACAAGCATTTCATGAACAAACTCAACTGATTCTTGCGTGGAATCCAGGCTAAATTCGGATACTGCATTGCGCGCACTGCCTTGAATATTCCTTAAACCAGAAGTGCCTATCACTACAGAAAGAAAGGGAAGAGGAGATGGTGAGATGAACCAAAGCTATTGGCTCGTAGACAGACATCATTTCGCGCCCTAGTCGAAGACTTGGATTCTACCTTTCAAAGTCCCTAAACAATGCGCAGAAGCTCATATCTGTCAAAGGAATGCCTTCTGCCTCTCTCAACGATGAAATGAGTCTCTTGAATATAATTGCAGTCATGAGAACC
>JACBAH010006652.1:0-12937 GCA_014282315.1 Neospermospora avenae | reverse complement strand
GCTCGTAGGCAAAAGAAAATGGCTGTCACAAAGTACAGGTGGCAGAGACAAGGAGAGAATCTCAGGCGGAATGTGATTTTATCATCTGGCAAATATGCATCTGCTACTTTTCTTGGAGTAAATCAAAAAATCTGATCGAAGTAAAAATGAAGTATTAATGCACCTCGGAAAAGTGACTGGTGATAGACCTGATTGACTACAAGGCAAAATAGCAAGGCTGCTTGCTTTCAGAAATGAACACCCCCACCCTTTCGATCTACATCCAAGTCTCTCGCTGAGACTCGGAAGTAAACCTTTGGTGCTCTGTATCACGGTGGGTCTTGCCATACAGTTTAGCCAGTCTCGGGTCTCTTTGCCTCTCTGACGAAGGCTGACTAGAACAAGGTAGCAAAGCCGCTGTTTGCTCCACAAGTAAAGCTCCTCCTAGAAGGTGCTCACTCGGTGCCTACCAGGATTCCTGGCCCCTCAGGACCCGAGTCAGAGGCTGTAGTCTGCGACCAAGGCTGACTGGGCCCGCAGGTCAGCGCGGAAGCGTGTAAAGAATACTGATATCGAATGACTTCTGTGTTGGTGAACAAACAACCAAGATTCAACTCTATTGTCCAAGGTGCATTTTCAACCCATCGTATCCATCCATCATGATCCCATCCCTTCTCCTGTGCGGACCTCAGACGAATCTACCGAGTGCGAAATATCTCGGCCGAGTTCGTCAATCCCTACTGAGCCAGGCGCATCTCCGCGACTTCCTCGCGGCAATCCACGACCTTCCGAGAATATGGAGCTTGCTCCTCGAGCATCAGCCTCAATTGGGCTCTGTTCCTGGTTTGGAGTGTATTGATGCCATTAGAAAGTGGCTTAGCGAGGGAGTTCCTCTCAGTCCGCCGCAGGAGGCATTGAATGTCTTTTACACTCCTCTAACAGTCGTATTTCAAATCGTTGAGTACATGACGTATGTGGAAAGAAACCGTGAAGGAATCACACATTCGTCAATATTAGAGGCCGCAAAGTCAGCCGGGATTCAGGGCTTCTGTACCGGGTTTCTGACCGCCGTTGCACTTTCCCTGTCCGAGGACGAAGAAGACATCTCTAGATTTGGAGGGATCGCTTTGCGCCTAGCATTGTGCATTGGGGCCTTCGTCGACTTAGCTGGCCCGTTTGCTCGTCCCCCGTTAGAGACATCCTGCTTGAGTGTGCGATTGAGAGATCCGGAGAAAAAACACCTAGTCGAAGAAATTATTGCCAAGTACCCAGACGTGAGTATGAACGGGTCCGTGATACAAGCAAGAGATAATAACATTACTTAGACGTACATATCTGTCGTTTCAGACAAGAGCAGTTACACCATAACCCTACCAAAGACCATACATCTAGATTTGGTCAATTCATTTTCATCGCAAGACATTGTGGCCAAGAGCCTCGCGCTTGAGGGCGTCTTCCACAGCCAGAACAACACGGAAATCAAACAGCGCCTTTTGGCTTTCGTTGCGTCCCAGAAGGATCTTCAATTACCGGACGCCTCCAAGCTATTTCTCCCGTTGAGATCCAACACGACCGGCCAGGTCGTTAAAACTGGAAATCTGGAAAAGCTCGCCGTGGAGTCTCTCGTCGTGGAAATGTCAGACTGGAATTCGACGATCGCAAGTGCTATTTCATCTTTGGAAGACACAACTTCCAGTACTCTACTCACAATTGGTCCAATGCCAAGCATCTCAGCATCGACAGTTCGAGATGCTCCCATCACACTGTCCATCCAAAGCGGTACAGGATTTCTACTAGAGAACCAAGTAAATGCTGCTCCCATTGCACCACTAATCTCGACAGCCTCGGAATATCATTATCCGGAGCATTCTGTGGCTATCGTTGGAATGGCATGTAGATTTCCAGGTGCAGCTTCCCTCGAGGAGTTCTGGAACGTGATTAGCTCCGGAGCTTCAATGGTAGGAGACGTTCCACCCGAGCGATTTTCGACAGAGAATCTGAGACGGAGCGGTACAAACAAGCCCAACTTCCTGGGGAATTTTGTTCGGGATGCCGATGCCTTTGATCATAAGTTCTTCAAGAAGTCTCCGCGAGAGGCGCAAACTTTAGATCCGCAGGTGAGTCATCGTGAATCTCGTCGCTTTCCTAGTGCTAATGCCGTGCAGCAAAGATTTCTCCTCGAGGTGGCGTACGACGCACTTCTATCCTCTGGTCATTTCGGAGACTGGGATAAGGCGGATGCGGAGGATGATACCGGATGTTTCCTGGGGATTGGCTCAGTTGACTATAACGATAACATTGCATCTCATCCCGCAAACGCATTTTCAGCGGTCGGCACACTTCGAGCATTCTTGAGCGGCAGATTAAGCCACTACTTTGGGTGGACTGGACCTTCAATGACATATGACACTGCCTGTTCGTCATCCGCTGTGGCTATAGATGCCGCCTGTAAAGAGCTGGCTGAAGGGAGATGCTCAAGGGCTGTGGCAGGTGGTGTAAACCTAATAACGAGTCCAGCTCTGCACCAAAACCTCGCGGCTGCGAACTTCTTAAGCCCTACTGGTGCTTGCAAGTCTTTTGATGCTGCTGGAGATGGGTACTGTCGTTAGTCTCCTTCATCCTACCTTTGAACATCCTACTGATTACCCACAGGCGGCGAAGGCATAGGACTCGTTGTTTTGAAACGTCTCGCTGACGCGAAAGCTAATGGCGATAACATTCTAGGTGTCATTGTTGGCTCTGCAGTTAATCAGAGCAGCAATGCCAGCCCAATTACTGTCCCACATTCCGCATCTCAGGTCGGTCTCTATGAAAAGGTCGCGAAGCTAGCCAGGATCAATCCCCTCGATGTGTCGTACTGCGAAGCTCGTAAGTTGATTATTGATGCAAAATCTTATCGTAATCATTACTGCCCTGGAAATCTAGAGCCCTTTAGAAGATCTTAGTATCGTATTGGAAGTAAAATTCCGAGAAAAGTCACTAACTCGATAGATATCTTTTTCAATCTTACTCTCCATTATTTTAGACGTACTAATGCCTTTCATAGACGGAACAGGTACTCCAGTTGGAGATCCGATTGAGTGTGAAAGCATCCGGAAGGCCTTTACAGGACCAGACAGACGTTCCACCATGTACCTTGGGTCAGTCAAAGCCAATATAGGCCACGCAGAGTCTGCGTCCGGTGTAGCTGCACTCATCAAAGTGGTCCTCATGTTGCAGTACAAATCGATTCCTGTACAAGCTAATTTCAAAACTTTGAATCCTAAAATCCCCGCCCTTGAGCCCGACAACATGGCTATTGCTCGTTCGACCCAAGTTTGGAATAACTCTTTCCGCGCTGCCTGTATCAACAATTACGGTGCAGCTGGCAGCAATGCTGCGATGATTGTGTGCCAAGCACCGCCGATGCCGACACCAGAGCCTAAGCATACAATTCACAGATATCCAATCATTTTGTCTGCTCATACTGATAATAGTCTGAAGAGATACTGTGAGGCTCTGAGGGCGCAGATATCATCCAGTCGGACTCCTTCAACGGCAGAAACCTTGTCCAGCGTTGCATTCAACCTGGCGACAAAGCAAAATCGACAGCTTTCGAAATCTATTGTGACGAGCGCAGCCACGATCTCGGAACTGTCTTCGAAACTCTTCAATTCAGTTCATCCACAAGATACTCCAGCCGCTAAGCCAGTCGTTCTGGTCTTCAGTGGGCAGACCAGTGATCATGTGGGCCTATCTGAGACTGTCTATTCGGGATCGAATCTGTTCCGCAAGCATCTTGATCATTGCAGTAAAGTGATGATAGCTCTCAATCTTCCTGCTTTGTTCCCAGGCATCTTCTCGAAAGAGCCAATCTTGGATATCGTCAGCCTTCATTGCATGCTCTTCTCCTATCAATACGCGTCTGCAATGTCATGGATTGATTCAGAGCTGCAGGTTGACAAGCTTGTTGGCCATAGCTTTGGCCAATTGACCGCGCTTTGCGTATCCGGCACACTCTCTCTGACTGACGCAATGAAGATGATATCAGGCAGGGCATCTCTAGTTGAGAAGCATTGGGGCGAAGGAAAAGGAAGCATGCTGTATGTGGAAGGTACACAAGCAGCCGTTGACCGTCTGTTGGCGTCCGTCAATCAGGAAGCTGAAGTGGCATGCTTCAATGCCACAAATGGATTTGTTGTCGCTGGATCGAAGCCAACCATAGGTGCGATTGAGACATCCCTCGCAGAGGCATCCCAAGACTACGGGATCTCGAGAAGTAAAAGACTCGGCACAACGCACGCTTTCCACTCAAAATTCACAGAGCCTTTGCTTGAGAAGATTACTGCACTTGCAGAAGGGCTCACTTTCCAAGAGCCCAGAATCCCCCTCGAAACTTGTACAGAAGGACAGAGTTGGTCCGAGATTGGCCCGCTTCAACTGAGCCAACATACCAGGTATCCCGTCTATTTCTCACAGGCCATTACGAGGATCACAGATCAACTTGGGGCTTGTACTTGGGTTGGTATCGGGCCAGGATCCACTATCATAAACATGGTCAGTCGTGCGCTTGGCCAATCGGCCGGCAATATGCACAGCTTTCAGGCTGTACCACTTGAGAGCAACGACTCCATGGACTCCCTTGCAGAAGCCACAGAGAATTTGTGGCGTCTTGGTCACCTGGTCCAGTTCTGGCTATTTCACAAGCTCCAAAGAGACGAGTACACCCACACCAACTTGCCGCCATATCAGTTCGAGAAGTCTAGACATTGGTTGAACTATATTGATAGTATCGAGGTCTCTGCTCCGGCTCCTGTGTCCACAGCTCCCGATGAGAAGATCTCGCTTTTGTCACCGATCAAGGATCCGACTCAACCCGCCGGTGACTCTACATTCCTCGTGTCCCAACGAAGTGACGAGTTTGACCTTCTGGCATCTGGCCATGCGGTTCTAGGACATCCGCTCTGTCCGGTAGCGCTGTATCTAGAGCTCGTCGTTCGAGGAGCCAATATGACACAAACGGACACTCTAGCATCTTTGTACGATACAATTATCGAAAGCCTTGAGATCAAAGCTCCGCTCGGTCTTGACAAGAATCGCTTCATCAAGCTGACTCTGAGTCGAGTCCCTGCCACTGCATCCTGCTGGAAGTTCCAGCTGAGTAGTCAATCCCTAACGAAACAGTCTTCCAAATGGTCCGTTCATGCCACAGGATGCGTTTTAAGGAGTCCACGGTCGATGGGGAATTCACCATCCGAGTTTAAGCGATTCTCAAGATTGGTTGATTATGAGCAGTATTGCGCGCTCATGGCAGACCACGGTGGCGAGGCTATGCATGGCAAAGTCATTTACAAAGTTTTTGATCAGATTGTCAAATACGCCGATTATTACAGAGGTGTCAAGAGTGTCTCTTCGAAAGGCAACAGAGTCGCCGGACTCGTCGAGTTGCGCAGTGAACAACAACCTCAGCTGGCGTCCTGTGCGATAGACCCAATTGCTATCGACAACTTCCTCCAGGTTGCAGGAGTACATGTGAACAGCCTCCTGCCATGTGCCGACGACGAAGTATATGTTGCTACGCAGGTCGAGACAATTCGGTTCGGAGAGGAGATCGCGGCAACTTCTTCTGCTCCATCATGGAATGTATATTCCACTTGTGTCCGCGAAGGACCAAAAGAAGTCATAAATGATATCTTCGTCTTCAACCCTTCGACGAAGAAATTGGAGATGATGATCTTAGGCGCACATTTCACAAAAGTCCTCACGCCTGCGTTGACTAGAGCTCTTCAATCCGCTAATCCTGACAAGACCCCGGCCCCCTCGTCAGTATCAAAGGAGGCAGCCCTCTTTAGTAGATCAGAGGACAAGTTTCTTGGGGAAAGTGCGGTGCAAGAAGCTGAAAACTCCCAAACTCTCGGCCAGGCGGTCCGAGAGATTCTCAGCAAGTTGGTCGACGTGTCGATGGATGAAATGAATCGCAATAGTTCCTTTGAAGATGTTGGGATTGATTCTCTCATGGTCAATGAAGTACTGAGTGAACTGCATCAGAGTCTGGGCTGTGAAATCCCGCTTGAAGATTTCCAGCAGCTTCAAGATATCAATGATCTGATTAATCATATCCAAGACCGACAGCTACTATCCAGCCATGATAATTCGACCTTTTCAAAGTCTGGAACACCAATGACAATTACTTCTCTAACCTCGTTAGACTACTCGGACGACGAGATCGCAACATCAGAACCTGTTCCTTTGGCCGACTCCGCCAAGCTCGCACAATTTTTGGGAAGCCAACTTGACATACCCGCCACTGATATCAAGGAAGATTCCGTCCTCAGTGATATCGGTGTAGATTCTTTGTTGACCACAGAGATAGTCGATGATATAGAGAAGATTTTTGGCGTTCAGTTGGATCAGGGAGATATCACTCCAGAAACAACTTTCGGCCAGCTTTGTAGAATGGTCTTGGGTCCAACTGCGACAGTCTCTGCGGCTGTTCCTCCGACACAAATGGTTTCTATACCGACAAAGACTCCCGAAAAACAAGTCCCAATCACTTTCAATGGAAGAGACCTGCTACCCAAGGATCTGACCAGCCCAGGAGAGATCTTTGATCAGAAGATTCGATTCCTTTACGACCAAAAGGCAGAAATGACCAAGTTCTCGGGTTTCTGGACCAAAGTTTACCCGAATCAAAGACGGCTCGTGACTGCCTACACGGTCGAGGCGTTTGAAGTACTCGGTTGCTCTCTGGCATCGATGACTCGTGGCCAACTGTTGTTACCAACCCCAATCCTCGCCAAGCATACGCAATGCATGGGCCAACTGCTTCAGGTTCTCGAAGAGGCTGGTTTGATCGAATCTAAAAATGGCAGGCTCGTCAGGACCTCTACTGTGGTGGATCCAGTTGGTTCCCAAGCCATCTTGGATGAGTTGCTCCAAGAATTCCCACAGCATGTTTCTGAGCACAAACTGCTTCAAATCACCGGAGAGAAGCTCGGCCAATGCCTTTCTGGGGCGGCCGATCCGATCCAGTTGATTTTCAAGAACAAGGCGACCAAGGATCTTCTGACTGATGTTTACACCCACGCCCCTATGTTCGAAGCTGGGACATTTCTGCTTGGCGACTTCTTGTCGGAAGTATTTGCTGCGCATAGTAGAGGGAAAACTGTCCGGATTCTTGAACTTGGAGGTGGGACCGGTGGCACTACCTCGTACATCGCCAATCATTTGAAAAACTTGGGCATCAAGTTCACCTACACCTTCACGGATTTGTCGCCATCGTTGGTAGCCGCCGCCAAGAAGAAGTTTTCTTCTTACGACTGCTTCGAATACATGGTGCTGGATATCGAGAAGACACCACCAGCCAAGCTTCTTGGCCAGTACGACGTAGCCATCTCTACCAATTGTATCCATGCAACGAAGAATCTCGTCAACTCTTTGACAAACATCAGGAAGACCTTGAATCCCACCGGCTTCGCCTCACTGGTCGAGTTGACTAGAAACATCCCCTGGTTTGACTTGGTTTTTGGCCTCCTTGAAGGGTGGTGGCTCTTCAACGACGGTCGGAAACATGCACTGGCTGATGTTGCCATTTGGGACAAAAGTATGAAGGCTGCCGGCTTCAAGAGTGTGGCATGGAGTGAAGGTACGCCCGAGGCCGCGACTTTGAGAGTCGTTGCTGGATTCCAAGAGGTATCCAAAGCAAAAGATTCCGGTCCTGCAAACAAAAAAATGTTGGTCGAGACCGTAACATTCAAGAAGATCGAGTCAAATATACTTCAGGCTGATATATACTACCCAGCTGAGCCAGAAGTCAACGAGAAACGTCCCGTTGGTATGTCAGAATGAGATACTGTTTCCACCAGATTCACTCAATCGGATGCTAAATTATCTTAGCCCTCATGATACACGGTGGTGGTCACATTATGCTCTCCCGGAAAGACGTTCGTCGAAAGCAAACTCGATACCTGTTCGATCACGGTTTTCTTCCCGTTAGCATTGACTACCGGTTGTGCCCAGAGATCAATATCATCGACGGCCCCATGACCGACGTCCGCGACGGTCTGAAATGGGCCAGGAACGTGCTTCCCCGGCTGAAGTTGAAATCTTCGGGGTTGCATATTGACGGAGAGAAAGTTGTGGTGGTGGGGTGGTCGACAGGGGGCCTTCTTGCGATGACTTTGGCCTGGACGGCGCCGCAGAACAATATCAGGGCCCCAGAAGCTATTCTGGCATTTTATTGCCCAACCGATTATCAGGATCCATGTGAGTGTTTGGTTTTGACTGTCTCTTGTCCTGGGACAAAGTTGTTAGCGTAGCATTATCTGACATTCACACCAGGCTGGAGGGAGCCAAATTTCCCCGATGGCCTCGATCCATCATCTTTAGGCGATTACGATCTTCTCGAAGGCGTTTGTGAACAACCAGTAAGTTCAGCCAGGCATTTACTCTGATCAAATTTGGCCAGGACTGATTTAGATTGCTATTTTTTTAGATCACCAGCTACAACGTTCCGCCTTCGCAGAGAGCTATCGGCGGCTGGCTCAGTGGCGGCGATCCAAGATCCCGCATTGCGCTGCACATGAATTGGAAAGGACAGGCGCTTCCGGTCTTGTTCGGTGGACTTCCATCCATGAAGCAGCTCAATCTTGACGGCGAATCGGCCAAGAAGTGGTACGAACTGCCACAACCGGATGACGAGCTGATTGCTACGATCAGCCCATACGCGCAAATTATGAAGGGCAAATATCGGACACCGACTTTCCTAATCCATGGAAAGAAGGACGACTTAATTCCATGGCAGCAGACTGTAAGAGTGCAGGAAGCTCTGGCTGGGGCGGGTATCCCCAGTGAGGCAAGGATTTTGGAAGATGCGATCCATCTGTTTGACTTGACGGAGAAAGCGGACAGTGCTGAATGGAATGCGGTCTTAGATGGTTATGACTTCCTTCGTTCTTTTGTTAGTACTCCGCAATAGATGGGTGTTTTTTATTTATAGAATTTTTAACGCAAGTAGAAATAATCGTGTGTTGAGGTCACATTCATTAAGAACCAATGACATCTCATGAGCCCGGCCTCGGTTTGCTGGAACACAAAATGCTCCATCCGCAAGATTTTCTAGAGCTCAACATCTTTAATCTCTTTCAACCTCTGCTCGTGGGTGTCTGCACATGCGAATTCTGCAACTCCATTGTCACACATCCATAGTCATTCAAAACTTATTCGTAAAATGTGTGGAAAGCCTTACGTTGATCTCTCCTTGCTAGTACGTCTCACAAGTAGCCTGACCAAATGTTCAAAAAGCCCCCGGTAGTTATGGCATAAGCCAACAGATGGCTTTAGTGGCAACGGATACACTAACTTGCTCAGATATGGACAGCTCGAACTTGGTAAGGCTTAGTGTTTCTTTCCTTGCAAATATGGTTCAAGAAGGAAACAAGACCTGAATAAGGAGTGTACTCATGCTCAGTTCAGGTTACTATGTGATTCAGTAGCCGTTACTTGTAATGGCCGAGCAAGTGGGATGACTAAGCTTAGTTAGTATTAGGCGGAAATTATAGAAGTTAATGAAGTAGATTGATCAAGATTAGATTAAATCAAATTAAGTCGAGTTAATTTAATTTAATTTAATTTAATTTAATCATTTCGTATACTGAACGAAAGTGACTAGAAATGCCCTTGCAGACTAGCGATGGTAGACGAGGATACACCCGCAGCGAGTGACCTCCGGCGTTGGAAGAGATTTAGGGAGTCGCCCGTATCCTTATTAAATACATACGATGCGGCCTGGTGATCATTCCCTTCATCAATGAAGTCTTCTTCGAGATGTGTATGTAGTCTAGTGAATCAACTTCATAGCTCCTCTTTGAACTTCACTCTCACTCAAACCGGAGAGGTCAAATTTTGAGATTGAGTACGACACGAGCAGAAATGCCAACGAGATTGACACTGTCGAAACATTTCCTAGACAGTGTCAAATGCCAATCGGAGACCAGATGACCAAGCATCTTGTCCCTCCTTCACAGAGTCAAATTACTCCAACATGTTCCAATATCCGGGATTGGAAGAAGGTCAGCAAATACCAGGGCTGTTGTGAAACGGCGAGACCGAGAGGCAAAATGGTCGCTATTGTTATTATGCCTGCTTCTGGAGACTTTGTAACTGTCCATGACTACCTCTCTCCGTACATTCCGTTCAGTGCTCATGAAGTCTAAAACTCATATTTGGCAGGCCAGCGTTGCGGTCCACAGAGAGTACAATACAGATGGCTTGTTGAATCTCCGTTTGGTGCTTCAGAAAATTTCATCATTGGATACTGTATTCTTGGAGAGGAGAAACCTCGATGAATTGAAGGAGCCTGACGTATGCTACCTGCGTTTTTGTGCCAGTACCTGGGTTTGCAGTGACGCTACATCGCTACCATTTGGGCCGCGTCTTAAACCGAGTGACCTCGAACTCTCACCAGGACTTTTCAAGTCCCTAGACGTCAATCTCGTCTACGGAATGCAATTCAAAGCCGTTGGTAACAGGAAGTTCTTTAATCAGGGATAAAGCGTGGTCAAGGATTTATAAGTTTCGATTGTTACTGGATACGCTAACGGCAGTAGACGAGTATGATGGGTACCGTTGCAAAGGGTAGTGAACTCAGAGGATAGGAATGAACGTAGATATGGGCAATGGCGGATATTTGGGAATATGCTAGCTTTCTTAGCATTACGAAGTTATTGTTACGCAAAACTTACGATGAGTAGATCACACCTTCCTTCAAGTTAAAACCCTCCAGTTTCTATTAATGATCAGAACATTATCTGTTGTATTATTATTTCGACATGCGACCACTCGCAATCATGAAACTCCGGAACTGGGACTTATTGAGCTTCAAGGTCGAACTCCTTTATTTAAGGGCCTGGCTGGGCAAATTCGGTTTCAGCGAGGCGTATTCCAAGTATTTCGGAGTAATCCATCACACGTTGGCATGAATTTGAGGCTCGACTTTGGAAGAACGATCTGAAATATCTTCGGTGACTATGCACTGAAAATTTCCACATGAAGTCATGGAAAACCTTAAGGAAATTAATCTGGAAGTGGGACTTGAAAATTTGAATTCTCCGGAGACTATTTTACTGAGCCTCGAAGTCTAGAAATTAATTCATGATCGATACGCACACTAGCGACGTAATTCGATCAGTATTTGAAAACCGCTGCCGTTCCGTTTAGCTTGAAAACGTATAGCTAGATTTAAGAGCATCATATGGTCAGGATGCTCGTTTGTTCTCGCATATCACGAATCTGGTCCAATTCCACACTTGAGTTTCTCATCAGGTCATCAATGGCATCATTAGGTTAATATATAAAAGTAGAACTCTCCTTTTCACCCTCGAATCATCCTTAATTCATCTACGCCACGCCAAAAGCCGACGAAGGAGTGATAGTAAAGCTCTGCAGCGGCCCAACGAACTGGTTGTAGATCGTCGTCGCGTTGCCGGTAAAGTTGCGATATGTGCTTCTGTTCAAACTTAGTTCAACTATTCTTACACTCCTCAAACCTCAAAGAATCATGACATTAAAGTACTTACGGCAAATCTAATTCAGACCACTGATAGCTAACCTGGATATGGGCACCAGTTCCCGTCTCAGCCTCGAGCAAATGAGCAGCAACACCACGGTTGGCAGGTAAATCATCGTTGACACCGCATGGTTTCGAGACCTTGTCTTCTGGAGCTCCGGAACAGTAGGCGGAAAAGGCGGGAATCTCGTTGTAAGCTGGGGCTGATATGTTGAAGTCTGAGGATGGGTCAGAATGGGATTTGGAGAGGTTGAAACCAAGGGAGGAATGCCGGGGGAGGGTCATAACTTACAGTAGTAGCATCCGGCTCTACCACATCCTGCACTCCAGTCTGTCACTGACCAGCTGTAAGCTGGGTCGTTAACGCCAGTTCCTACTTGGGGAGCTGGTGTTGGTGCTGCGAAAGCTGTGGCCGAGAGGAGGGAGAGGGCGAGGAGACTGATGTTCGCGAACATGATGATGGCTCTTGACAATTGAAGAAACGTATTTATTTGTTCACGGTTTCGAGAGGAATGGGTATCTGAATTGTAAAATTGAGCAATTGTTTGAAATGTTTAATCACTCTCACGAGAACGACAGCCAACAAACATATACCTCTTCTTACTGTCTTCACCGTGACGACACACCGGTTAGCTTCTTTTATTTTTGGCTGATGTAAGTCACCTGCTATCCGTCAATACGAGAAAGTTGTGGAGTCGTGCAACGATCTTTCGCTGCAACTGGGCTTGGCCGCCAATATTATTTGGTGCGGGAATGACGGCAGTGCCACCTTGCAGCGGATCTATCCTCGAATGCGGCTACTTCTCCACGAGATCGGCAACAAAGAAAGACCCTAGTTTCGGTCGACTTGGCAAAACTTTTGCTTGAACAGATGAGCCTCGCCATAATTTGGAACTTCTATTCTGTGATGAGAATTGAAAGAGCGCAAGAATCATCTGGAATCAAGTCTACATGGATAGACCAAATCCAAGTAATGCAGTACATCTCAACACAGTTCCAAGTTTCATGAAGGCTGGAAATTGTGTGCCAGGCGACCGATGCTGGGCAAATTCGTCTCCGGCGAGGTCTGTATCAATTTACCGGGTTTAGTTCGAGGTTGCTACATTAGGATGAAAGGCTCTGCTGATACCAGCAAAACCAGTAGTCGAGAGAATCCGACTTTGTACACCTACATGAGGTTGTTGTGTGCAACCGAGGTTGATGATTAGATACTGAGCTGCTTGGAACTCGTGACTGTGGTAGAGGTTGTCCCCGCTGGCTAATTCAGGTACAAAACTCAAACTCCTCTCATCGGGTACTAGCCGGCCCACCTCCAGTTTCGCTCGGGGCTCGCTTACTGTCGGGGAAAGCGAATGTCACAGGCAAGCAAAACTGTCACAGCTCGGCCAAACTTCGGTCATTGGGTTTTGGTAC
>JACBAH010006651.1:0-12904 GCA_014282315.1 Neospermospora avenae | reverse complement strand
TAGAAAAAATCCGATTTAATATCTAGATGTGTTTGATCTATCTAAAAGAGCTATAAGTTTTTTTTTATTCTTAATTCTTAAATTAATTCTAGTATAATTTCTTATAACTAAAACCGACTTCCTAGACGTTTTAATATTTGTCACGGGTGAGTTGCGCATACGCAGGAGCTCAGGTGTGGTACTCGACAAGTTCGATAAAGCAGAGAGTCAGCTTCTAAGCTGACAATGTGCGGGTCCAAGCTGTTGGGACGTGCAGTCAGCGCGGGCATAGCCAGCGCTCATCTACAGGGCTCCCCCCTTACAACGACTCTCATGCAGCTTAAGAAATAGACTAGAATAAAAGAAGTAAGCAGTTAGAAAATTCCTACCTTTAATTTTACAATCGGATGGTGCACGTCTTGAGTCGTCATTTTCCTATTCAGACACTACTAACAGCACACACAAATTCAAAGGCTGTCAAGCTCCGCGCATTGCCAGTGCACTCGGCCGATGACCGCGATAGAGATGGAATTGATGATCATGAAAATCTTATGAACGGAGCGAACCTGCATTTCTTGTATGCAGACTGTGCATATGCGTGATACGTTGGCAGGGCTTTGAAAATAACAACAGCGCGGGCAAAACGGATATAACCGTTGAGGCTTGAACCGTTGAGATATTGGCTTGCATGTATCTTAGATTGCACAAGAGTTCTTTTTTGGCGCGGCGTCAGTGCCGAAATCAGTTATTGGTCATCAAGCTTAGGTAGACATGCAGAATTTGCGGATTCCCACGACTTTGATTCCGAAGCGCTTACCTAAGGCGGGATAAGTATATAATTTTGTTGATCCCCAGAAAGTCTGGAAGTTCACTCTGTAGTTGTCATTTCAGTCAGCCTAGACGATCATCATGCGCTTCTCTATCCTCCCACTGCTCATCGTAGCAACTTCAGCAGCGACCATCGAAACACGACAAACACTTTCCGGAAGTAATGTCTGCAAAATTATCGCTGGCCAGATCAAAGGCCAGGTATACTACCCATTATCGCTGAGCCCTAACTTCAAGAATGCCGTGGGACATTACTTGACTTCCTCCTCGGCTAAGTCGACCTGTGTTGTTGAAGTAGCCGACGCACAGGATGTTTCTGCAGTTTTGAAGATTATTGCTGCAACGCGGACACCTTTTGCGATAAAATCTGGAGGCCATGCTTCGAATCCTGGGTTCTCTAGCACCACCGGTGTACACATATCGTTAATTAGGCTGAGTCGGGTCAAGTTGTCGTCGGATAAGAAGACAGTCGAGGTTGGAACTGGGCTTGTACGCGTCTTCCCAGCTCTTCGAAATCTCTCTGCATTTATAGCTAACATTACCCAGAGGTGGAGTCAAGTCTATGATGCTCTTGAAGGTTCAGGAATACAAGTTGTGGGAGGTCGTGTGTCTGGTCCGGGTGTCGGTGGCTTTACATTGGGTGGAGGCTACTCCTGGCTATCGGACCAGCATGGATTGACGTGCGATACCGTCATAGCATTCAACATTGTCCTACCCAACGGCACCATCAGCAAAGTAGACTCGAGCAACGCTGACCTATTCTTTGCCCTCAAAGGTGGCCTGAACCGTTTCGGAGTCGTCACCAGCATTATCTTCAACACTTTCTCACAGCCAAATCAAGTTTACGGCGGTATTCAGCTCTATGGCTATGATGCTGTTCCCAAACTCATCAAAGCAACGGAGACTTTCCAGAACGAGAACACCGACCCCAAAGCCCAACTCATCCTAACAATCAACGGTGGCATCGCCCCGAACGCTGTTCTTCTCCTCTTCTACGATGGCCCAAATCGTCCGGTAGCATTCGATCCCTTCAATTCTATTGGTGGCTTGTTAAACTCAACAGTAATGACACAGTCTTTCGCCTCCTTCGCAAAAGGCGCACAATCAGACGTCCAAACTGGCAACAGGGGTGCCTTTCACACTCTCATGACCACTGGCTTGACCGAGAATTTCATGAAAGCGATACATAACGAATCTAGCTACTACGGGACACTTGCTATCCTCCACGGCGGTATTCTTCTCTCTTACGACGTCGAGCCATTCATCAAATATGGAGAATACGCAACTGATTCTGCATTCCCCCATTCGAGCACACCCTTACCGCTAAATCTATATTTCTCCTGGGAGAGTTCCTCGAAGGATGCCTTTTGGAGAGGTATTATGCAGCGGAGTATCGATACTTTGACAGAAATCGCGAAGGATGAGGGCATTTTCAACGAGGATGACCCAGTGTATCCAAATTATGCGTTGGATACTTATAGTGGATCGCAATTGTACGGGGCGGCGAACGCGGCGAGGTTGAGGACTATTCAGCAAAAGTATGACCCACATCGTATTATGGGTCTCGCCGGTGGGTTCAGTTTCTGAGAAAAGGTATTCCAGAGAATGTTCTCATGAAAAAAACTGCCAAGTTCTTGCGAAACGAAATCACATTTCACAGCATGATCAGTTAGGCGAGGCAGAACTGTCGTCAAAAGCGTACCGCAATTCTTTCATTTCTCATGTACCTCCAAAAAGGACAAATCAGTCATCTGTTCAGAGTCCATAGTGTCACTTCAGCGAGTGTGAGGCAATGGGTTATGCCAGTCCCGCTATCGAATATTTGCCCGCTCGAAAAAGCGGACCTCTTTCAAAAGTCAAATTCGGTCTCATGCAGCTGCTTTTCCTACCGTGTCAAAAATGTGTTGATAATGTCACCCATAATAGGATCGTGGATTCAGTATGTCTTGAAAATCCTACTAGATGCATCTCAACCACCTCCTCAGAGATCCTTTATCTCAAGGAATAGGATGACATGACTGTGTTCAATTTCGTACCCTTATTGGCACCACGTGAGTTTCTCGTGGTGGCCGAATTCGGCCCTCGAAGTAGTGAGCGGGATCTCTTAAGCTTGACATTTCATTTCGAACTTGTTCGCTAGAAGAACAACATTAGTGGGAACAATATCAACAGGATCTCGCTTATTATAATCAACAATACAGGGTGTTTGCCACCATCAACGATATTTTCGCAGCTATCTATAAATAACCAAGTAGCTCCCAGCAACAATTCTATTCAAGCAGTGAATTTATGTCCTGGCCCACCGAGCAAACATCAAAACAAACACCGCCATTATGCTTAAATTATCTATGATTTTCCTCTTTGTTGCTCTCTTCAGATTCTTTGCGTCCGCAGCTCCAGCTCATCCTGGTGACGTTAGTCAAATACGACCCAACCCCGTGACGAGTAAGCAGCTAGAACCTACAAGAACTTCAAAGCCGACCAGAACTCGCCTACCGAGCCTTTAGAGCCCACGGAGACTCCAAAGCCGTCCCAAACGTCCAAGACTACCACGACTTCAGTCACCCCAGGCAGATGGCACCATCCAAAAGCCACTAGCTTTTCAGACTGCACTTGCCTCGGTTCTGTCGGCATGGTTCGAATGACCAGGAAATCCACTATTGCGCAGGATGAAGCCAACATCAATATTTCTTGTCCAAGGACCGAATTTTCATAAACTAGTGTCCTTCGCCCTGCTGGCATCGAATACCCGGTCACAATCCAAAATACCATCGGTCTCATTACCGGTACGTCCCTCGCTGTCGATAGACAACACTACGATAACCATACCTTCCAAACTTCAATTTGACTTCCAAACAGCAAAATGGCTTTTCTGTAAAGTCTTACTCCGATATCTACTAAGTTCCTTGGGAGGCGAGCGCACCCGTCTCGGTGGCATCGCGCAAGGACTACAAGCCTATATCGGCGGCGACGATGCAATTATGCACTACGGTGCTCATGGCTATCATCTCGAACAATCGAAAAACGCTGCTACCTATCTTAGCAAGAACCTCGATTTCCACACTGGTGGGCTTGGCAACTCCGCCAGTGTATGTGGCTTCCAATACCCGGGTCCAATGCCACCAATAGATTTTGGAAGTTGAGCGGAGAAAAATCCATGTTATCGATTTGATGTCGAAGCTCTCATAGAGAAGATCAACCATATCATGATTCGCTTTAGATTTGGAAATGTCCGACGAAGATGACGACAGAGAGTGTCGCTACAGACGAACTTGTTCGTCCAGCTTGGCTCTATTAGGATGCCCTCCACTAAAAGACCAGCTTCAAATTCATGTGGGGAGCATTAGCATCTATGCTCTTATGTATCTTCTGCGTCTTGCCAGTCTCTACGTATACTTGCAGCTAGCCACAGGTGTTACTTTGGGTCCTTTCGAGATCGCGGCTGCATTAAGAGCGCCCCCTTTGCATCACCCGTCGAGTGTAATTTTTGATACTTTGATCAAGGAATTAGGCGGTCGGAGTGTGAGGTTAAAGAAGTGCTGGATGGGGATGATAAGGTGAGATGGCTGTGGTCCCTGAATGCTGTGGCTAGCTTGAGAGCAGAGGAGAATGCGGCGAGATCGAGCTGTAGATTGAGTTCTCAAGAGTCCAAAGAGTCCCGGTGCGATGCCAGTATCCAGTTGGGAGTTTCAAGTATAGATTGCCAGTAGACGTGACCGGCTGAATGTCTTTATCAGCGGTCTAGATTTGCTCATTCTTTAGCATTCATGCAAGAGAATATCGTTTCCTGTCCAGATATATGACGCGAGAGTCAACAACTCTGAAGTCTTTAAGGTCTGAGTGGGGCTCTATTCTAGTCTCGGAGTCACTCTGTCCCAAAATTTGTGTGGCTGTAGCATCTGCTACTTTAGCCTCTAATTCGGGCCTTTTCCAGCATCTTTTGAAAGTCTTTTATCACGCTCGGCAATTACATCTTCACCTTTAAGTTCAAACCCGCCCCCTGTCTTTCCACTATCAGTTAGTAAAGATTTGCGACGATCTGGAGTAGACATAGTAACTCTAATTCAGGCCGGCTTGAGTGAAATGCCTGTCGACAGTGCCCTTTACCTGACGGCAATTACACTTGCCGTCGAAGGCTACATCACAGCCGATGCCCTACGAAATTCCGTCCGTACAGATCTTGATGGTTTGGTAGCAAGCGACAGTCATAATTCAATATCCTCTGACGACAAAAGACATCCTCGAATCAGATCCATGCCGCTGGAAAAGCTTTACGATACAGATGAATGCGAGCTTTGCAAAGGCATTGAGTTTTTTGCGACATTTGACGTAGTGGCCAATGCTCCATTAAAGTTAGAAGAGGCAAGAAGTACCGTCTAGTTTCATACTTGTTCTTGTTCTGAGGGAAAGGGCAGTCGGCCCAAAGACCTTGGCAACGCGATTCATGAGTTGGTGTACCAGGAGCAGGAGGACAATGTAAGTTTATTTCCTGACGTGACTGACGAGGTCTGGGCCGAATCAGCGTAGCAATTTCAGCTACAGACCTACTAGTAGGGACCGATATGGACAAGAAGAATAATATGAGCGATCTGGAAGAGTCTGTTGTTAGTCTCGATGTAGTGGTTCAAATCATCCAAGACATCTGATTACATAAGCTCCAAGTACGGAAACATGAAGTTTATTTTTCTCTCCACAAAAGCCGACGAATCTATAGTTACTACACTGAATTGATTCAGGCTAGATCACAGCTTACTTTAAACATGATTTTAGCTTTTGATATATCATGACAAGAGTCTAAAGAAGTGGGTATGGAGTACTGTCCACAATGCAGCTCGACACGACATTCGGCTCGAGTAACTTCTTGCTCAAGGGCCCTTGATTATCCACATACTGTATATGACGACCTCCAACATAGTTCTTAAATCTGGAAGCTTGATTTGCAGTCGCAGCTACGTGGACTCGTTTGAGATATTCACCCTATCTTTGCAGGAACGGCAACTCGGGTTTTGACGGAGCATGCATGTCTAGAAATATTGAGGGGCACATATGTAAACATCACCTATCTATGCCTTCATAGGCAGTTTTTGTCTCGTCGATTTCGTGGTTCAAATATATTATAGACAACAGCCCGAATCCTGGACATAAAGAGGGGTCATACCCAGACTCGCTTACTTCTCCATATTTACAGGGCCGGATAAGACAACCGATCTCCACCGCATTTGGCTGAAACCACTATCAACAACCGGTCGATCCAGCACTCTAATCACGGCACTTCTGGATAATGTACCTAAGTTTCATCAGATTTACCATCAGCTCTCCCGGAATCAATTGAGTAAACTTTATTTCTTTCGCCCTCGATGTATCAATTTCATCAAGTGACAACTAGCTTGGACCACAATTCTCCACTTACAATATTCACAATAGTAGGGTGAGCAGCATATAAAGATGGTGGCTCTTCGCCCCCATTTCCACACTGCAGGAACTTGATTCACCAGCTTCTTTACTCTCTTCACTAAGATCTCCGCGACTATCTACATTCTTCTCGCCATGTTGGTCACTGCTACTGTACTTCTTCTTGCTGCGCATGCGCTTGCCTCTCCGATGGATATTGAGGAAAGACAGAGCTGTCCTAAGATCCATATCTTCGGTGCCAGAGAGACGACTGCACCAGTTGGATACGGCACCGCTGGGACTGTGGTCAATTTCGTCCTAGCTGCTTATCCAGGCTCGACTGCTGAAGCTATTGTCTACCCAGCTTGTGGTGGACAATCGAGCTGTGGAGGAAAGGCTTATGGAGCTTCGGCTCTGGAGGGCACGGGTAATGTGGCGAAGACTGTGAATGATTTCAATACCAAGTGTCCTACCACTGAACTGGTCTTGGTTGGCTATTCTCAAGTAAGTAGTTCTTGACTCGATACTTTGAGAGTACATTCGTTGACAGCTTCCTAGGGTGGTCAAATCATGGATAACGCTTTCTGTGGCGGAGGAGACTCCACCAGTGGTCTTACAGACACTAAGACACCTATCCAGGCATCTGCACTCACCATGATTAAAGCTGCAATTTTCAGTAAGTAAAGTCTCCCGCCAGTTGAGCCTTAGTGATCCGGGACCAGAATTAAACATTCTTCATTGGTCCTAGCATCATCTTGACATATTTGAACTTTCAACATGCTAACTTCCTGTAGTGGGCAGTCCACGTTATGCTCCTGGTCTTTCTTACAACGTTGGAACATGCAAAGCAAATGGAGTAAGTAGACCTGGCCTTTCTATTGACCCACAATACTGATTACAACTAGTTTGCCCCTCGTCCAAGCGGCTTCAGCTGCGCGTCCGCTTCTTCCATTCAGTCTTACTGTGACGCGGCCGATCCATACTGCTGCAACGGAAACGATTCCAATACTCACCAAGGGTACGGAACCAAGTATGGTCAGGCTGCGCTCACGTTCATCAAGAGCAAGTTGACTGCATGAAGAAGGACCGAAGGGCTCGAACACGCGGCACATGCATCATTCAATTCTGTACCAGATGAAGGTGGTTGCTGCAGGAAGAAGGACTGAGGGCTCAAACAATCTGTACATGTATCATTCAATTCTGTATCAAAGTGAAGGGTGGTTGCTGCATGACATTTTCACTTTGCATAACCACTATTTTCATATTTGAATCAACGAACAGTCTGAGAAGCTGCAAATAGTTCCTTTAGCCAGATGGTGATGCGTTTCATGCTTCGTTTAGAGTGCTGTCCCTTGTGTCATCGCTTATGCACCCCGCGTTTTGACGGTGGCAGCGGCCTGGTAAGGTTCAGGGTGACAGCATTCAGCCTGAAGTAAATGATACCATCCCAGAAAGCATGCTTAAACAGGGCATAATGTGTGACTTAAGCTTAAAACGCCTCGAATTAAATGATATGTCGTTGCTGATCGGAGAAATCTCCGTGCATCACCTAGGTAAGAAGTTAAGGCATGTTTTGTAGAACCCAATATGCGAACCAACAACAATTCATACAGTCAAGTTGAAGAAGCACTAATTGTGGTATTGCGAACAATTGTGACGATCTGAAAATCTCTCCTTTGAAAAATGATGTCGCTTAATTATGTAAATGGTTTGTCGATTGACCTGGTTGTAAAGCTGCCATGTCAGAACCTTTGTGAGCAACCGATAGGCGATAGGAAATAAACGAGACTGGCCTATCTCGTAGTCAGACTGTCAGAGTAGCAAATTTAAAACAATGTCGGTTCGGGAGTTCCAAATTGGGTTCATGATCACGGGTTGGCAAAATTCAGAAACCAAAGTCTACTTTAGTACTTCGTGACGTTGACAGCATACTCAATTGACCACACAAATAATTATCTGGGTCGTACGTCTAGGTGGAATCGAAGTGGGAGACGCCTCTCGTAGCTAATACCTTCAACAGGTTTACCTAGGCCCGTTTTACCAAGTTGGTAGAAAAGACTGGAGCATTTGGGAATCCTCTTGGTTCTTCTCCATACCCAAACACTAAGAAACAAGCTGGCATTCGCAAATTCTGTACCGAAATTATTAACAGTGGTTGATGATCTGCGGCTTATGTATTGGTAAAAAGGTATCCTGTCCATTCTTCAACAACTCTCATTTAATCCTCGATTTAAATCATTTCACTTCTGTCTCTTTCATCGCTATCAGTCATCCAATTAATCAGTGTCCTTCAAAAGCATCATCATTATGAACACCCAGAAGGCCGCGGCAGACGCTCCCGAGCAGCGAGCTGTTGCTTCAGATAAATCCGAAACAAACCGCCTACAACTGCCAGTCTCAACGGTGACCGACCCGGTACAAATTTCAAGATGTAATCCAAGCATTGGGAAATGGATTCAGGGTTGGATAGCAACGCAGAAATATCTGGTGGTGACCAATGAGTGACATCTCGGAAAGAGCTTACACGCGTATATCGGCCGGCAATCAACAGAGATAGAGGGCGATTATGTGATACACCGGAGTGGTGACGGGTCCGCTGTAAGTAGCTCGAGAAATAGGACACCGCTTCCCTCTCAACCACAAAGTCGAAACGAGCCATTTGAGGAAGCATATCCAGGGCCCAACGACACAAGAACGTCGTCTGCCATACGACGTTCATCTGATATCAGCAAACAGGAATTTCAAGGAAGTTCGGAAGACAAGCAGACCTCTACACAGGATAATGTACAGATGTACCAAGCGACTGGCTTGGGGACCTTTCCCTACAATTGATTCATGGACAATGGCGAATATTGGTAGGCTATCGGGTAAAACGTCGAAGTTTATCAATAGCACTCTGTCGATGTCCTTCCTACCAATATCTCTGACACAAGGAATTGCAAACATCAACATAACGATTGATGGGCATCGAACGGACAAACATGAGACAAATAATTCTGGGAGATCTATCATGTGTTGACTGTCTTCCTAATACCCAACGGTCGACTGGCCAAAATACGCCAAAATGCCGAAGTCTTCCCAGGAATTAAAAGCCTGGTGGGCGAAGCAGTGGCTAGATTATCGTATTGAATACCCGCCCACAGTGTCAGTTCAGGCGAAGCGAGGATGGGGGAGAGAAAGATGTGGTTTGCTTCTTCTTTGGCGAGAGACAGCGTAATCTCTGCGCAGCCCTCACATTTACCGAATGGGGAAACTTTCTGAAGATCTGCAAGAGTTGAAATAGGCCGAGGGACGCCAGAAGCCACGGGCCTTACATGTTGTCACGTGGCTCGAGCCTGACAATCAGGTACACCGTCAAGAACTGTTGTGATTAGTCCAGCGCCTTTAATCAAGACATTGCTAGTAGACTCCCAAGTTGCTTCACGCAGATCAAATGAACTCCTAAGTAAACATTGTTTTGGGGCTTAGCGATTGTCGCCAAGCTAGTTGTGGCGAAGCAGACAGATCCACCAATGATACTTGTATATACAAGAATCCGGTCCACTTTTCTGATATTTGCCTAACTGTAAATCAAGGTTGATTTACATTGACTGTGGCTGGGGCAAATCACATTGGGAAAGCTTGCAGCTGAGGGGTGAATTCTTGTATACTTAGTCAGCACTGAACAACGCGTCATTGGACAACTCGCTTGTAAACGTGTTCGCCTCGTCATTTCACCAGCCGAGCCACATGTAAACGAACTTCTCATACGACTCCCATGTGCATCATCCCTATCTACGACCCGTGAATATATATCCATTTCTCCCTCACTGTGAATCACCCGTCATAGCTCATACTCATCTTCTTCTTCAACAAACATCCCTCTTCGGTCTCATCAACAACATTATCAAATAAACTCCCCGAAAATGCCGGTCTGGGATAAAGCCAAGCACGGCAGCAAAGCCGCCTTCGATAAAGGTTGGGCAGCTTTCGAGAAACTGGGAGCTCCAGTCAACAAACTCACAAACAAGATCGGATCAGAAGCATTCTGGCCTCAAGGGCTGGGTCCAGAATCTGATAAAGCAGCCCGTATCTTGAAATCATTCTGTAGTGAGTTTCCCCACTTCCGGTCACGAGATATCTTCGACTCTGATGACGAGAAATAGAGGATGGATTCTACAAAGAAGAAAATATTGCGACGAGTCCTACGACATCCGGATCGGCGGATGCCGGGAATCCAGCTGTGATGACTCCTGCTACGGGTTATCCAGTGACAGGCGCACCAGCTCCAAGCGTCCCGGGTGCAGGACACCCAGTCGTCTCGTCCAAACCACCAACTTCTCCAGGCCCCAAAGGAAAACCTAAAGTGCTCGTCAAGATTCCCCAAAAAGTCATCCAGAACTGCGTCGGACTTGCCGTCTTCACAGTCATGCGAACAGGTCTCTGGGTATCCGGAGCCGGTGGCTCGGGCGTCTTGATCGCAAGAAAGGACGACGGAAACTGGGGTCCACCATCAGGAATCCTCATTCACACTCTCGGCGTCGGTTTCATGGCTGGTATCGATATCTACGATTGTGTCATCGTCATCAACAACCGCAAAGCACTAGAAGCATTCAAAACGATGCGCGTTAGTCTTGGTGGGGAATTATCTGTGGTTGCCGGCCCGTTGGGAGCTGGTGGTGTGCTGGAAGCAGAACTCATCAAGAATAGCAAGAAGCCTATTTTCAGCTATGTCAAGAGTCGTGGTCTTTACGGCGGACTACAAATCGATGGAACGATTATCGTTGAGCGAAACGATGAGAATGCGAAGTTCTATGGCGAGCGATTGCCTATCTCTAATATTCTGGCTGGACAAGTGAAGAGTGTTCCAATACAGACGAAAATGTTGATGGAGGTCGTCAAGCAAGCTGAAGGAAGAACGGATGTCGATCCCGTAGTTCTGGAACAGGCGAGCCATATTCCTCCGCCGAGCGATTTAGAGGTTGAGAAATTGAGTGAGCCGACTCATGACCAGAAAGTCAGCTTTGCGCCGCCACCGAACTACGGATCAGCACCTGTTGGCGCTACTGGAGGGGGATTGCCCCTACATGATGAGAAGACCGGATATGAGAATCAACAAGCGTATCCAGTCCCTACATATAATCAAGGCGAACCAAGTAGCTATTACGCCGGTCAGCAAAACCAGACAATTCCTAACTACGAAGATCATTCTACCCTCAATGCGCAACAGACTGGTACGGCGCCCTCCGCCCACGGAGGAGCGGCTGCACTCCCACATGTCAACACATCTGCGCACGCCCCGACCACAGGTAGTGATGGCTTCCCACCTTATGACCCCACACTCTACGATGCTCCCACACCAGTGAATACTCATAATGCGCATCCTCTGCCTCTTGGTCAGAATCCAGTGTTAGGAAGAACGGATTCGGGCTTCGCGCCTCCCCCTGGACCGCCGCCTGCTCAGGGGATTCAGAGAACGGATTCTGGTTTCCCAGGGCCGCCGCCGAGGAGCCCGAGAAGAGATGTGCAGGAGAAGCAGGATCCCGACGGACCGCCTAGATATGCCTAGATGAGTGGACTACTTGATATTTGGTTAAACATAGCTTGGAAGGAGGGGAAGTGATGGTAGGGCAAGGGTTCGGACAAGGGAGGGAGCTTTGATATAACTCGAGCGATCCAGTTTAATCGGGTTGAGATAAGCTTTCTTCCGCAAACTGAGACGTTTAGAAAGATGAATTTCAGGTTGCGCTGCTGTATTTCCTCCAATGACTTTTTGGTGAAGATGAGATTTGACGGTAGCAATGAACTAACGCTGCCGCCGGGTAGTACTGGAAAGTGTGGCCGTTCACGGTTCTCGATGGAGACACATCTGCACGTGGATCAAGTAGGATCAACGCAATATGGGAGATCGGAATACAAAATGTGTGAGCTATTGTTCATCTGCCGCCAGCCTATTATAGTATAGCGACCGTGATGAGCTACAAATGAGAGTCCTCCCTTTTCAGTCCTCTACAGGAGTTAAAAGTGATAACGTTCCACCATGGCGGAAAGATGTTCGAATATTTGCGCATTACTGCATGAGAAATCTAGTAGTATTTATAGTTGGCCACAGCTAAATCGCCATACGTGAATAGCTATACCGCCATACGCTAAAATTCTAGTGACTTGGCGTGTGTATCTAGGGGATACGCCCCCCTATACAAATTTGTACTTGAGGGCATAGTCCATTTATGCAGAATGAAAATTTCATAATACTATTATTACTCTTAAGACTGAAGATTGCTATTGAGTCAGAATTAAAGTTATTCAGAGACTTTATAATAGGCCAGTGCACGTGAGCACGCTTAGGGCTACGGTATCCACTATATACTTATTTCTAGGAAAAGAAGAGGAAGTAGAACTTTCTCTCCTTAGTAATTAGCTTCTATAATAATCAGATTATCTACTAGATATACTTTAGCGAACCTTCTACTATACTCTATTATACCTCTTTACCTTAATAACTAAGTAATTATTATATTCTAATTACTTTTCTCTTATTATTAGCCTAAAGCGTATATAATAGCTCGAAGCGGCGAATCCTCTATATAATCTAACTACCCTATATAAAAGGAGCCTATTAGGGACTCGATAATAACTAGCGATACTCTAGTTAATAACCTTATAGTTCTATAAGAAAAGCTCTATACTCTAAAGAAATATAATAATATTTTAGATAATCTTATAG
>JACBAH010006650.1:0-12880 GCA_014282315.1 Neospermospora avenae | reverse complement strand
GCTCATGCTGGGCCTGAGGTGGTGTGGTCAGGATGACCCATTTGGCCCGTATGGAGCAATTTTTGCGAAGAGGGGATTCAGACTTCGGACGGAATAAGATCGTAGTAGTTTGGAGAAGCAACCAATTCGGAATCTAGTTTGTATACATGTCTGGTACTAAGTAGAATTGGCTGGTAAGGCTGAAATTTGAGGGGCTCGTGCCGTCCCGGGAACCATTCCATCAGATAGCTAATGACAGGATAAACAGGTACTGAAAGTAGGAACCTGTAGGTAGCTAATTGGGAACTAGGTAGATCATGCGTATCTAATGTGTCTACTTCTTACAAGGGGAATCGTAAGAAAACTCCTAAGCCATTTCAGATGCAAGTTGTATGCGAATCGACGTGCTACAGCACATAGTAAGATTCCACATCGATACCATCAATATCAGTATAGGATGATTTCGTCCGCCCAGAATTCAATCATATCCTGACCAGAACCCGGCACCCTCTCATCCAGATAGTTCTTCAAGCCCAGCTGTCCATCAATCGAAGTAGCAAGCTGAGAGACCCCAGACAAGTCTTGACAGAGATCGCTGACAACATTTCGGGCATGTTCTGGAAGTGGTGGATTATTGGTGCAGTATGGTAGGAGAGACACGGCTGGATTGATTGGGGGAGGGACAATGGAAAGCCGTGTCTCGGCGAGTTGGCGCTGGAAGGCGGAGAGTGTGGTTTGAAGAGAGGAGAGGGAGGAGAGGGGAATGATAGGCATTTCGAGGTTTGAGAAGAGGCTTTGTCTTAATTTAGTAAGTGGTAAAGTATCGCGTGATGAGGATTGAAGCGTAATAGAAGAGGACTGGATCGAGGTAAGTAGTACCTGGCTTGCAGATCCATCATTGCTATCGTTCCATTGATCTTGGATATCTTCTCATTCAGCAAGAAGATGATGCCCACGTTCTGGCCACCCGTATGATGGTACAGATGCTGGATTCGGGCCATTGACGAAGCTTCATCTTGAAGATCCGATGGTGAGAGCGCAAGCAGGCGGAAGAGTGTAAGATTGGCATCGTGCCTGGATTGTGGTAATGCGATGGCTATGTCGTAGGTGTTGAGTGACTTCTCTACCCACGATCAGCTGAGGTCAGAAATGATTGGGAGCATAGACTGACCTTCCCATCGAAGGCTTTTGGAACTGAGGAGCGTCGTGGGAGCACCGGCCCATTCGGGGCGCTTTCGCAGGGACGTGCAGAACATGTTGAGTTCGAAACCAAGGGAGTGGTCTACGTAAAGAAATGTATGTTGCTTTGATGCAAGCCTGGGAAAGAGAGTGCCGTGTAAGATGTTTTGCTGGCAAATCCCCAGAAGTCAGGAGTCAGGAAAAGTTGTGAAGTAAGAGCATCCAGTTCGGGAAAGACGTAGGCAACTCGTATGAAATCAAACTTGCAGTAGATAACACAAGATTCAGTTGCGAATAAGGATAAGTCGCCAATGAAAGGAAATGGACATGAAATGATTCTTGTATGTAGAGTTGGGTTGTACAATTGGGCAGGATGCCTGCTGACCCACGAAACCAAATATCCTGTCTATACCTCAGACCACAGTGCGGTGGTCACTCCACAGCTGGTCTTGCTATGAGCATTGTTCTTACATTTACACTGCCATTTTCCAGTGGCATAGGCGTTTCCTCCAGCCGAGCTAGCATTGTTTGTTCTATGTTCGAGAAAGCGACAATATTTTCTTCTTACTGCTTGCTTTCCTCATCTCCTCGATAGCTTGCTCAAGAGTCTCGACGCGGACCTGCTGCTCTCTTTCTACTTCTTCTAAATGCTTTTCCCGGGAATCCAATTCCTCCAGCTTCTTATTCAACTCCTCAATCTTTACGGCATTGGCGTCTGGTTTCCCCTTGGACCTGACATATTCGTAGATGATCAAGCCCCCAGCGACTAGAAGAACGAAAGTGTCTCCTATGACATCCGCAAACAAATCCACAGCTTTAGCCTCAGGTAATGGCCGAAATTTGCGCTTCCATATGCTCCTCATGGACTCCCCACCTGCTGTCTTCTCCTTCTCGGCTTTTTTCTGCCTCTGTTCCTCATCGTGTCGCGTCTGCTCTTCCGTCTTCACCGTAGGGGCTTCCGCCTTTTCTTTTGCTCGTTTCTCTGCTGCCGAGTCTTTGAGCAGCTTGACTGTCATCCGCATATTGACTTGATGGATAGTTTGACCATACCGTGCCGCGTAGGTTCGAAACTTGGGATGGTCATGGGCTTGTGATTTGATGTAGTTCTATTACTATTTAGCGCTTTTCTCCTCAAGGTCCTCTGTGTTGTGCCGTGAAACTTACAGCGCCATACTTTGATATTTGCCTTACGAAGAGAGCTCCGAGTTTGAACAAGGGAAGAGGAACCATGCTGCGCAAAAGGGGAGAACCATCCAAGACTGCGAAGTCACTCTTTTATACTGGCTGCTGAATACCGCGTTTTGGTTGACTCGCGGGTACAGTCGTCCTGCAAAAAAGTTCCAAGCCCATATCACAGCAAGCATAACGGCAGTACACCCCAAATGGGAGACTTTAAACAACTGGAAGTAATCTTTTGGCTCGTTGAATGTTAGGTAAGCATCGGATTGCAGGATCGTGGTTGACATGCCAACCTTGGACCCACGTCTAGCTTATTTACGATCACGGTCAGGGAAGGAAGCTTGACGGTGTGAACATCCAGAAAAGTCCAACCCCTCAACACACGACTTTCGACCACGACCACGACATCTCGAAGCCGCGTCCAATGCTGAACTGCACATCGCGGCTCTCAACCCGTCAACAATTCACTCTCTTTCCCCAATTTGACATCCAGCCGCATCATAAATAGTAAGCCAGTTTCTCACAGTCCCTCGTACCGTACCGCGCATGGCCTATGACTATGGAGAAGTCTTTCGCAACACCAGACAATTGGGTGTCCAATGGCTTGGGTGTATGTCCTGATATAATCAGAGAGCTTCAGAGGAGGCGCAGAAGCAGAGATGTCACAGCAGCTCTAGCTTTGCAACCCGGCATCTATGTTCGGGCGCCTCATATCTGGACGGACCAACTTCTCTATGTTCGCCTGCACAGAATGCTGGTCGAAGACAAGCTCCAGATCTACGAAACTGCAGGCCGAATATTGTGTCAAGCTCTAGCTATTCCCAGAGACTGCGAACGTGTCGGACCGCATAAGTTGATCTTCTTTACTAATTACCGTGCCATTCAGATTTACTGCTGCCACACTCCGGATGAAGAACGACTTGTCAAGCATCTGACCTCAGAGAGCTTCCGTTATCTGAGCTCTGCTTCGCCTGCTCAGAGCGACGGCACCACATACCATCAAGCAACCGATCATATCTTCGAAGCATCCCGGAAATACTTGGCTTGGGAGTCAGTTGCAATCTTTGTCTGAAGCATCGCGCTTATGCTGATACAAATACAGGTGTATATATCCGGAGGGTATCGATATGGAGGCCTTGTCGCCCCGTGATGCCAATGCGCATATCCGGGTCAAGCCGACACTGAAGTCGAAGCTGGCCCCAGTAGCAGCGAAGATGGGGAACAGCAAAGAGAAAGACCATCCTCCTCCCCCGCCATCAGAAGTCCATGAGCCCCCCAGTAAGTACAGCTGTGATCTTATGATCTGCCTCATTCGAGTTAGTAAACAAGCATCGTTGACTAATCAAATGATTACACAGGCTCGGACCGCCCTAATGGCGCAATTTACAAGACTGGCAAATGTTTGGGTAAGGGAGGATTCGCAATCTGCTACGACGGACAACTCGTCGGCACCAAGAAGAGGTACGCACTCAAGATTGTCAAGAGCCACATGCCGCAAAAGAAGATGGAGCAGAAATTCCAAACGGAACTCCAAATCCACTCTAAGATGAATCACGCAAACATTGTCCAATTCCACAGAGCTTTCTCATACGATAAGTGCACATACATCGTGCTAGAACTGTGCCCGAACGGATCTCTAATGGATATGGTCAAGAAGCGGAAATTCATTACGGAGCCTGAAGTACGATTCTGGACTGTCCAAATGGCTGGAGCGATCAAGTATATGCACTCCAAAGGAATCATTCACCGAGATCTGAAGATGGGGAATATTTTTCTGGACAAGGATATGAATGTCAAGGTTGGCGACTTCGGACTAGCAGCTCTTCTCATGTCTGGAAAGGATTGGCAGGCCTGCCGAAGAACAACTCTTTGTGGTACACCCAACTACATCGCACCTGAGATTCTTTCCAAGGATAAGGGCGGTCATGATCACGCCGTAGATATCTGGAGCTTGGGCATCATTATTTTTGCAATGTTGACTGGCAAACCTCCCTTCCAGTCCGCTACAGCGGACGAAATCTACCGAAGAGCAAGAGAGCGAGAGTACGATTGGCCAAAATTGGATACCTCGGAGAATTTCATCTCTGAAGAAACTAAAGAACTAGTCACCGAACTTCTCCAAGCACCCGACAAGAGACCTGATCCGGATACCATTGTGCAGCATCCTTTCTTCACTTGTGGCTGGGTACCACAAACCGAGGAAATGACACCATCACTTCGTGAGAAACATCCAGAGCCCCATCAATTTCTCTCGGTTGGTATGCGAGGAGGTAGAACAAACCTTTACACCAAGAATCTGAAGAAGCTGTGCATGAAGTGTGACGTCGGGCCTTGGACTGCTAAGTCGAAACAATACACAAGCACTTACAGAGAAGTAGCTGATGAGGAGAAAGCCGGCCTCACGCCAGCAGTGCCACTGCCCGAAGACATTGTTTACAGACCATTTCATGAGGTTCTAGAGGAGGAGTCGCGACATTTGTTGGAGCAATCAGAAGCTCCCTCAAAGCCTCAAACCGTCTTGGATAAAATTCTCTCCCCTGTCAGATCTAAGGCCAGTGAGATACCTGTGGTGACGATCAAACCAGTTAGCCAAAGCTTCGCTGCACAACAACGAGCCAGACCACATATATCCACTGCGGAAACAGCTGGACGCATACCAAGAACGCGACAGCCTGTAACGGACACCTCTTCTCGCCCTCTGCTTACTCTCAACCCACGAGGCAGGCCACGAAAGGTTGAACCTGCGGAGCCAGAGAAGGTGGTTGATGTAGAGGATCGCTTAGCTGCAGACTTGGTCAATCAACTGAACAAGGCGGAGGCCGAAAGAAAGTCAACCGAGGATGCGCCTACTATTTCTTTGAACGTCAACGCGTCGCTGTTTAATCCCCAAGAAAAGTTGGAAGCAGTTCCAAATTCGAGACCGGATCATATCTTGGCAGGCCTAAAACGCTTCCAAGCTGAACTTGAGCGTGCTCTAAACAGTAGGACTACCGCTATTGAAACCAAGCATGACCATCCGGCAACCCCCATCATTGTGGTTAAATGGGTTGATTATACGAACAAGTTTGGCTTGGGCTACATCTTAAGCAATGGCAGTGTTGGATGTATATTCAAGCCAACGCCCGCCTATTCTGACGACGAAAGCAAAGGACACATTCCACCAACTTGTGTTCTGGTTCGAGATGCAGAGAGACACCTACAGAACAGAAACAATGTGGCCTACATGGATCGACTCCAAGTCGTGCCTGTCTCAGGACCAAATATCGAGTTCTATGAGAACAGGGCAGAAAAGGGCATTTTCCGTGGCAAGGTCAACCCACAAAATTTCAAGGTGGCGATCAATGCAGCTGGCGAGCCCAGTAGGATTACACGGGGACGAGACGAGTGGGACAACAGAAAGCGAGAGAAGATTGTTCTGTGGAAGAAGTTCGCAAACTACATGACTGCATTTGGTCGGGATCAGAACTATCCGTTTGATGAGGCATTGGCTAGATCGTCTCCGGATCGGTCAACCGATAATGTTGCTCCTGGGAATGTCGTCACATTTTACCAAAGATTTGGAGATGTTGGCTGTTGGTTATTCTGTGACGGCCACTTTCAAGTATATATGCCTCCGCCCATGATACGATCTCTACTAAACTCCTCTAGTTCAATTTCCCAGACCATACGAAAATAATCCTCTCTGCTGATGGCACATGGTGTGATCTCTATCATCTACCGCTTGAAGCTGCTCGCGATCTTGCAGTGAACGGCACTATTTCCGCAACTGCCTTGGACGACCGTCGAGTCCTCTCTTACCCGGTACAGACCCTCCTCAATTTCATGAGCAAACCCTCCCGCGTCGGCAAATCAACGACTAGGAAGCGACCCGAGATTGATCCAATGATCCAAGGAATCCCTGAAGCCAACCAGTTCCGTAAGAAGATCGATTTTATCAGATCGGTTGTTAATGAATGGACTACCAACGGCGGCATTGGTCTCAGCGATACATCCATCGAAGGCCGTCTACGATGGAACGGAATGCGCGAGCTCGTCAATGTCAAGGTTCCATACAAACATGTCTGGGTCACCGTCGGCGGACAAGGTAGCGATGATCGGAAGGTCGCTTGGTTCAATCCCCGAAAGGCGGACGAATTGATCCCTGATATCGAGTAACGAAATTAAATCCTACACGGTCTCAGTATCCTCAGCCCGCTTGCCAAGTTTTGCTTAGCTCGTTTATTGCTTTTATCGGACCGGTGGCATGCTTCTTGGAGTGGGCGAACTTCTTTTCTATCCTTTTCTCTTGCGCGGTGTGGCGTTGCTCGTTTGGAATTTTATATGGTTATGGGCAGGCATAGCTTAAGGCGCTCGGCGAATGGACTGGCTTCCTCAATATCTCCTTATCTCTTGTTTGTGACAGTCGTTAACAGGAGCTTTTTGCTTAGCTTGTTGCTCACTTAGCTCATTACACAGCGATTGATAATCAAGTGCAAGATTGAATGTGCATTTCTCTTTGGACAGTGAGATTAATGAACAGAACAGAGCAGAATTTTGCAGAACAGACAGCCGAGCCAATTAGTAAATAGACAAATATCACTATTCTAGCCTGTCTGGAAATGTCGAATGGTTATTCGTTCGACCGTGTCATGACACTGTACCGAGTCACTCCCATTACCCACTCTATAGAATGGCAACACCAACAAACTATTTTAGAACTACTACCACCATGTAGTAATATAGCAATGCAATTCGCTCAAATGTATGTTTGTTTTGAAGAGTCTGGTATATATTATTTAGACAAACAGAGAAAAGGACGAAACATATACTGAAGTCAGACACTTCTCCACCTCTTTCATAGTATTCCAGTTCCCGTGAATGTGCCTTAACCTAGGACTCACCACAGGAACATAGGATAAATTATGGATGCCTCCGCCTTCCGGTCTTGCTCTGGATCTCGCTCCAGCTATCCCTTGAGTTTATGCCATTTTCGTGTATGTTCGTCTCCCTTAGCCTTCCCTTTAGCTCATGTGAGGAGCGAAGGAACTCGGGGTAGAGAACCATGAAGTAACCTAGCGACATTGGAGAAAAGTGGTATGATTTGCGAAGCAGGAAAGCATAGCTACATCTGACGCTGCAAATGCTCCTGACCCGTACGAATTCGATTTGGATGAGTTGATAGAAAAGGGGACAAGACAGATCATGGAGGAATGTACAATGGTATTAGAATAGATTTTTATTTAAGCACCAGCCTCGAAGCTTGAGATATGGCTGTGCAGATGTTGCTTCAAGATGCAGACGCAATGCAATGCGGACGTAAAAATGCGATTGCAAGAATCCCAAAGAGGGAGCTAGGAATAAGACGGAGAAAGGTGGAGGAAGAAATCATGTCAACGGCAATCCCAAAAGGGTTGGACCAATTTTGACTTGAGACCTCGCGGCCCTTCCTTTCTCTCGAACTGTTCTACTAACACCCATCCTCACTCTAAGCCACATGCAAAAGTAAAGGGTTTATAAAAACAACAAGAACAGCGCTAAGCCAAGGCACCAAATCATCTCGTCTCATCTCATCTCATCTCATCATGTCGTGTTATGTCGTTTCCACGTCCGTCGAAAATACTCTAGTCAGCCAAGCATATCACATCACCGCACAGTCCTTCTCACTCTTTTCCCCCTGCACAGTCTTCTCTGGAACACCGTTACTCTTCTTGATCTTTGCTCCATTTCCATTTCGCGGCGGTGCAACCTCCATTGGTGTGCCTCCACTAGCTGCTGCCCGGATGGCAGCGAGTCTGTGTTTCGCACGCTCGTCGCCTGAGTCTGCTGCTTTGACGTACCATACATTTGCTTCAAGAGGGTCGCGGCGGGTTCCGATGCCCATTTCGGTGAAGTAGCCTACTGCATACTCGGCCTTGGTAAGACCTATCTAGACATTAGTTTGGTAGAGAAATGGAATGCTGTGAAGGTACAAACCGCATTCCGCCGCCTGGCGCGCCCATTCGTAGGCTTCGTTCTCGTCTTTCTCCAGTACTGGCTCAGCACCGACCATGTACCAGGCACACAGAGCCATCATGGCAGCCGGATGCCCTTTCTGTGCTGCGCCAGTGTAAAAATGCACGCTTAGTGCCGGATCTCGTGGGCAAGAGAGTTTTCCGTGCTCGTAGGCATCGCCTAATCGATAGCAGGCCTCGGGATGGCCGAGATCTGCCGCTTGTGTGAATAGCTGAGCTGCATATACCTCATCATGAAATACATCATCCCTGTACCCGGTTTCGTAAAGAAGACCGAGATGGTAAGGTGCTGCGTTGTACTGCAAGTCTGCCGAATCGGTTGCTCGCTTAAGCCATTTGAGACCCTCCCTGTATTTGTTCATGCCAAGGTCTCCTGATAAACAAGCTCGACCAAGACGGGTCATGGCACCAGGGTGATTCTTCGAAGCCGACTGTCGATAGAACTGCACGGCTTTGGCCGGATCCTTTCTACAACCCCAGCCAAACTCGTAACATAAAGCAGCTCGATATCCGGACTCTGCATGGCCGTGTTTACTTGCAGCTACAAACAAAGGGAACGCTGTCCCATAGTCCTCTTTTCCTTTGCTGAACAGTCCTGAGGCATATCCATCAGCAAGGTAATATTGTGCAAATGGGTAGCTTCGATCCGACAATTTTTGCAACATGTGTTTCGCTTCAGTCAAGAGCTCCTGCGGCGAAGCTTGCGGCTTGTCTATATAAGGACTTTCGAGGTCACGATTCCCAGGCTTTGGACTTGCTTTTCTAGGCGATGCATCTCCTTCCTGGCCCAGGCCCGATTCTTGCGCAGTCTGAATCAGGAAAATAGCAAAAGCGTATTGCGTTTCGGAATCATTCAACTTCTTCACGTTTTGCCTATACATCTCCAAAGTCTTTGCCATACTGAGCAGGGAGGCATTTGTCCCTACTACAGACCGCAGCTGTGAGTTATCCATAGAGATGGCCGGTGGAGGAGCTTGCGGATACGACATGTTGGCCAAGTCAACATAAGAAAGAGGCCTATTGTCATTGGAGCGTCCGGAATGTGTTGATGGAGCACGCCAGTTAGGCGACCCAGGCAACCCAGGTGATCTACCTCGAGGTCCCATATCCGAGTATGTAGACATTGGGCGTTGAAGAGGTGTTCGTCTCCCCATTTGAGACGTCGGTGTCAAGTGTCGATTTATTGATTGCCCAATGTCAACCTGATCATTTCCATACGGACTATGCCGGCCCCAAGTCCGGTTACCACCGCCTTCTGAATTATGCGACTGATGGTGGTATTGAAGTCGAGGCACCGGCTGAATCTCGACTTCGTTGCCGCCGTTTTCGTCAAAATACGCGTATCCATCTCGCCTCTGAGATTCGTCAGAAGGCGTTCTCGAGCTTATACTTGCCCCAGACGAGAGCATGGGCGCCTGTGCATGTTGTGATTGAGCACCCCTTGGTGAACTGTAAGCTGGACGAAACGGCATGCCTTGTACAGTCGGCATTTGAGGTTCTGCGCGCCCATATTGTGCCGATTCGTATTGCTCAGACTCTTGTGAGTAGCTCGCATTCTCATCCTCGATCGTGACTGCAGAGGGTCGAGGCGGCCAACCCTCCCGTTGCAAGTTGATTTTGACCGGAGACATTGGAGCTCCATGCATACGCCCTGAAGCCGGTATGGGTATCTGCGGAAGTGCCTTTCGATTCGGACTACTACCATTCTCTTTGTGCTCGCTATTTCCACCGAACCTAGGTGCGGAGTCGGGCGGTAGAGGTTTCCGAGGCGATGTTAAGGAGGCCTGTGACTCCATTGTTACTGTTCCTTTTTGAAAGAACCCCGAACCTTCGATCTTCCTTGTTGATGCCCGCGTTCAATACCCTCCGAAGCCCTCCTGGAGAATCCTTGGTTTGGGATCGCTCGATGGAGACTTGTGGGGTACCATCTCAGGACAGACCGTTGAATCTAGGTAATCTTCTCTTTCGTGACAAATGGGAGTGTTTGGTGTGAGGTTCACAAGATCTTTGAGGACAAAAGAGACATTAGCAAGACGACCAGATCGGAAGTGATTCTAAAGAGGATCCTCAAGGAGCTTACCGAGACTGCACAGTCAGCGTCGTTCGACGCGAGGCAATGGACTTGCAATGAAGTGCTCGGATTCTGAATGCAAAGGATATCTGATCAGTCGTATTAAATCTGTATTACAGCGTCGAATGTCACTGTTTCGTGTAGCTACAGTAAAGTGCTGGCGATTCACCCATGCGCGGGCAGGACCCTTGTCTGGTAATATGTCCGTACCTGCGGCAGCGAAGGGCTGCTCGTCCGCTTTGGATGTGACGCCGTGAATACGGGGAGAAGAAATATTCGATAGTCGGCAACGGCAACAACACGAGCCTTGGTTGAGGGCGCTTCTGTGCTGAGTTGGGCACAGGCAGGTGGCGGATAGGTTCTGCGAGCTGAATGGATGTCTCGCTCGAGGCTTTACTTTTGGTTTGCTTAGGATCACGTTGATTGTCCTAAAGTATTCAAGGTGTTTCCTTGATTGTGTCCGGAATGTGCAGCGGTCGACAAGAATGCAAGGCTGATCTGCAACTGACTAATAACCAACTGTCCCAGACATACGCACGTCAGATCGTCTTTTTGAATTGGACAGGGCATGACAGGACCCTGCACAGCCGCCCGCTTACCGTAACTTTTCGTACTTTAGGGCGTTCCCAGAGCGATCCCCTCCCCTGCTGCATGGAAAATGCTGTGAAAAGTGCGGGGAAGCAGTCCGGACTTCAATCCGGTTTCGAGAAGAAAAGCGAAGAGAAGAGACGCCTCGGGGGTTGAAGTTATTTGGAGGAGGGACGAAGCGAACAGTCTTGCGGCCAGAATTGAACGATGGCGAGCCAGAGATGTAGACAGGGACCGACTCTCACAGCTTCTTGGTTCGAGTGCCTGCGAGGGGAGGGCCTGTATTATGATATACGCAGCGCAATCGGGGGCGAAAGAGATTTGAAGGATTCAACCATAGACAAGACAATGTCGATTGGACGCGTTTCAAAGAGCTCAATGGGGTGTTCGGTGTTCGCAGGATTCGTCTCAACCCAAGGAAGGCACTCTGTACTCTCAGGGTGGCACGTGACGTGTTGACACTGAATCCAAATATTAATGTGGAAGTTGCGGGCTCGTTTCGCTTTCATGTTGTTTACTCTTGCCCGCCCTTACCCGACTTGAAATTCTTCTCATTTGTTGGTGATGGAATTGCATCCGTACCTTACCTTACTAAAAGGTTTTCCCCCCGGCTACCCTATTGGCGTACCTCGCGAGATAGGGGTCTGCTAGACTCGCCGTGAATTCGTGTTGTCTTGTCGGGTCCGGCTGGCGGCGGGTGCAGCAGTAGTTGTCAGGAGTGACAGATCCCGTGAAATTTGGGGTCGGAGCCACTCCTGCAGTTGATAGTTTGCTGCCACTACCTTCGACCTTTAACTTTCAGCTTTGATCTGCTCTATTGTGCTCTTCCCGGAGCATGTGGGATACCTTCAGGGCTTACAGTCGAGCTGCCGAGCACGACTCGACACTTCGCAGATAGGAATCTTCCTCATCTGCAACATATTGTTCAGTGTGCGCTGCTGTCTGACAGAGTGCATATTTGGGATGGAAAGGCAGATGTTGAACTATAAATTTCCTGGTAACTTCTTCAAGACGTGATACCAAGTTGGCTACAAAGTGACCGATTGTGACGCTTGGACATTACCGCCGAGCTTAGAAATCGTCGGAATACAGAATTGGCCCTAGTATCTCCATACTTTCTGCAGTTTGTTTTCCAGATCTGGCAATAGAGAGGCAGAGAGGTCCATACTCGAACCGACACATCCGGCAGTAGCTTGAGCGCGATCAACATGTGGCAAGCTATACAACATTTAGCAAGGAACCCAGGCTACGAAAGGAAACTCAGGCTTTGCAAAGGAGAATACGCACACAGCACGCTGAATGGTGTCCACTGGCCAGCGTCGCAGAGCATTTTACAGTGCACTAACTGAAGCTAACCGGGCAGTGAGCAACAAGCAGCTTCTTTTCTTCCTTCGTACATTTGTAGCAAGCTTTTGCAGTTAATGCAGATAATGCAGAGCCAAAGAGGGTC
This sequence comes from Neospermospora avenae, assembly GCA_014282315.1. Lineage (NCBI taxonomy): Eukaryota > Fungi > Ascomycota > Leotiomycetes > Helotiales > Ploettnerulaceae > Neospermospora > Neospermospora avenae. Next base: position 444 of record JACBAH010006650.1, on the reverse strand, counting down.
GCCAAGAAGAGGACAATAATTGACTTCATGATCGTGATAGTTGTTTAATATCCGAGGAAACGAGGGTTTTATAATGTAGAGTTAAAGCCGAAGTATGTAGTGAAGCAGATTGTGCGGTGGCTACTTGAGCAAACAGGAACTGTGGAGGGTAATTATATAATCACACAAGAGCGCAGTACTCCATAAGAAATGTAGCGATCTCAAGTATTAGTATAAAGTGTGAATCATACTTTGTGATACGAATAAATAAAGGATAATATAGTTATCAATCAGAGATTACGAGAATATAGGCTTATGAGATCCTATATCTGGAGGGATCGACGGTAAAGAACATGGATAATACCAGCTGCCGATACTGTAGAGCTTTAGTACTATGCCCCCCCCCTCTACAGCTGAGTTTTTAACGTTTATTCAGGGGGGGGGGGGCATAGTATTACTTACGAC